>JAPZDY010000006.1:741644-759610 GCA_029783645.1 Ctenochaetus hawaiiensis | reverse complement strand
TGACAGAAATTGAGAGAAAGAGAGTGACTGTGTATGATGTGAGCGTGTGTGTGTGTGTGTGTGTGTGTGTGTGTGTGTGTAAGGCTATCTTTGAATTATTTTGTAGACAATGTGAACTTTTGCTCCATTTTCTTGTTTCCTCTGTTTTCTTTTTTAGAAGACTGTTCAACTTAAATTGCCAAAAGCAGAACAGTTTTTGACTTTTACTGTTAAGTGAGGTGCATGGCTGAGGGCACGACTTTATTTATTTATTTATTTATTTTATTTTTCCTTGATGAACACAATAATAGATGAAGGCGTTATGTTTTCTGCTCATCTGCTATCTGTCCATCCTGTTCTCTTGACAGAAATATCTCAAAGCACTTATAGAGAATTTCATTGCATCTGGCAAAATGACCTGATTAGAATTTATTGGTCAAAGGTCAGAGGTTAAGGTCACAACACCGCAAAACACAATTCAAAAAAATTTATACATATTACGAATATTCACATAAATGTCTAGTAGATGAAAATGATAAAGTGATGACATTTTATGTCTGAAAGGTCAAAGATCAACTTCACTGTGACATCACAATGCTCTGCAAAGTGTTCTACCTCTCTGGCTTTTATTCAACACCATACCTCAGAAACAGAGACGGGAACTGACTATATTTCACATTTGGTTTGAAACTGAATCCATTACAGAATGACTGAATAATCTCGGGTTCTCTCCATAAAACTGTACTCATTAAGTAGATCCTCTGTGCAGCTGGGTTAGATGTGTGTGAAACATCCACAAAGTTGGTAACTTCTTTACAGTAACGCCCGAACATTTGAGGCATTGTCTTCCATAAAGACTTCAACTTTGTGTTCTATCA
This sequence comes from Ctenochaetus hawaiiensis, assembly GCA_029783645.1. Lineage (NCBI taxonomy): Eukaryota > Metazoa > Chordata > Actinopteri > Acanthuriformes > Acanthuridae > Ctenochaetus > Ctenochaetus hawaiiensis. The sequence continues at coordinate 758,753 of JAPZDY010000006.1, read as the reverse complement.
GAATTGGCCTAGCATGGGAACACACAGAAGGAATTTGACCCAGCTTTTGTATCTGTCAATGAACTGCACACTAATAGTCATAGGTTGTCAACCACGAGCTCATTAGTTCTGCTAATACTGAACTTCCTGTGAATGAAGTCTCTGTAGTCAGTTAGTCTCTGAGTAAAAAAAAAAAACGACAGGTCTTTTTAGAGCACATTTTTCTCTGGAATCATACAGGTGAATGTAGTTATGACTTACATTTCATTGAAAAAATGAACATTTCCTTCTTCCTTCCTTCTATTAAACTTTCAAAGTCTTCCCTACATTTACCATATGAGTGTGGACCTACAGTGTATGTAAACTTGATTGAAAACCACACTGTGGCAATCCTACTTTTTACTTGACTGGTGTTGAGGTGCCTTTGTTTCTGTCAGTTGATAAGACTTATTGTCATTAAATGGGAGAGGTTGGCTTTAAATCAGCAGTGTTCAGCCCTCAAGCTCTGTCAATTGACATATTATAAGTGATGTCTCCTCTTTAGCAGTTCACATGGTGTCTTGATCAGATGGAAGGCAGCTCCAATTAGCCAAATCGCTCTGTTCTTGCTCAAGGCTCAGTGGCTATCGGAGACTAGCGCATCACATTGGCACATGAATACTGCTGCATAAGAATCTGAGAACAGAGATATGAGTACAAGACCTGTGATACTCATTATGTATGTAAATATGCAAGAATATGTCTGTTAAAAGAATTGTAGTATCACATTTCACCGTACTAATAAACACAGAAACCACCATTGCAATTTAATTATGACAATATTACGAGTAGCACAGGGTTCATGTGAACAGTATAGTTTAATTATCTCTGTGTAATTATGATCAAATAAACACAGATTTATAATGCAAATTATGTGATACACTCTTAAGTGTATGCTACCAAAGCTCATATTACATTTGTATATTGGTTTCAAGGAGATGATTTATGTGTTGTTTTTGCATAGTTATTGATATATATATAGACACAGGACATAATAGCTGAGAGGTGCAGAGAATGGTATTTTTTCAGAGCATACCTTCAACCTCAACAACAGATTCATCGTCCTGTACCCCATGAGCAGGTTTTCTGCTGCTCTTCCTGCCAGTGGCTTTTTCTGTATGCTCATGGTAGGGTGGGGAGCTACCAAAACAAAGCAATACTGCCAAATTTAACTTGCTGCAAAAGGAATTTTTTTCTTTTTTTTAACCACAGTGGTCCTGACTGAACTATGTTTTTCCATAATGTTCAGCTGATTCTGTCTCATGAACCTCAAAGCTATAATCAAGAGGTTTTCAAACCAGGAATGTTGAAGAGGGAGATATGTGAGGTAAATAAGCTTTGTGAGGTTAAAGGGTTAGATCCATCCAGGTGTTCTGAAAACACACAGAGTTTATTGTTAAAATTTGGCCTGCTAATTAGATCTAAGACCATAAGTAGCAGTGGCAGCAGCAGTGACTCTGATACATAACTACTGCACTAGAGGCAATTGAGGCAGTTGTAAGATCTCTTTCTAGGAGATCATCAGCGTCATTGGGTCACATCCTCTATCACATCATCTGTCAGAACCACTCGTGTCTGTACAAATCGGGTGCAAATCCCCGGTTCTCCATGTTGCATGAACAAATGAAAGAAAGTGAATTTGAATACAAATGTGTATTTTTTAAAATTCCAAATATCATCGGTGCATGCCACATGTAAGCATAAATGAAGGTAAATATAGGTAGGTATTATATTATATTGCCATTGTGACCAAATAAATACTGAATGATCAAGGACGACAGGCAAAGGAAGCTGTGCACTTTACGTATCTCTATACATTTACACAGTCAGAGTACAGGATGAATTCAGACAAGAGTGTGTAGTATGAAGTCTATGACGCACTGGCAGCTGCAGAGGAAGACTAAAGTCTCTTTCACACTGCTAACCAAAGACTGTTCACATATCACCTGGAGGAGCTGTATATGTGAACGCAGTTGTCTGAATTAATTGTCCTGGACTTTTCCTGTTATTTCCCTGGTACAATGTCTGACTGAGCCATTGTGTTAATAGAGCGGGTCATCACCTGCAGAATTCATAGCAGAGCAAGTGGGAATGCTGTTGATGTTGATGACCTTGCACAGAGTGTTGCTGCTATCTGAACTTTTATTGATATTGTAGATATTTGCAAATGTCTGTAGTATTTATATTGATGCAAAAGTTGTCATCATTACTAATAAGTGGGTAGCTTTGTCTACCATCTTCAGTGTGCTGTAAACAAAACACATGACCGCACCATCCTTCACCTAAACCACACAGAGTATTTCCAGCCAGTGAGAATGCATTGTTTCATTTGTGTGCTTCATGTATAAAAGGGCAACTCCACACAATGACCGGACCTGATTCTGGGAGTATAATGAGACCATATTTGAAAACAGCTTATAAGTCCAGCTCTGGAGATGTGTATCATAGCTAGATGGAGAGGCATATTAACTCAAACTAGTGTTTGAACACACAGACAGACTTCTACAGCTACAAACACACACATTGCTGACCCTCTTGGCCTCTTACTATCTCTGTTCCCCCAATTAAGCAGATGCTTCCCTCCTTCTCTGCTCGCTCTCTCTCAGTATATTCAGCTGATGAGTGTCTGGTAGTTGCGCAGCTCGAGGACAAAGACGACACATTTCTCTCTCCAACAGTCCCACCGCTGTGTCTCTCCTTTAATTATACTGGAAGGAGCGGCAGTTGCAGTTATCAGATGATGAGCTCTGCCTCGGTCTCTCGCCCTCAGCCCTCTTGGCAAATGAGAAGCTGTATTTGTGTCTGTGTCTGACTGTCATGCTTCTATCTTTGTGAGGACCAAATGTCTTTATAGCAACAGCAAAAGACAGAAAAGCATTCAAAGTGAGCACTTTTTTAAATTCTCACTGTAATGGAATTACTTCTGCATTATGTTTTTGTATGCGAGGCTTGAGTAGAGCAGAGGTATCGTTTGGGGCCTGGACTTTAGCCTGCCATCTCCTGAGCTTGTAAGTCCTTTGATGTGCTATTGAGCCCATGAGTGAATAGGGCAGGTCATTGTCCAAGGAAGTCACAATGATCGAAATAGTGCGTTGATATTGTTGAGCTGCTGCTGGACACAGACTTAAAGAGAACTGCAGCTTTTTTTTCTTCAGTGGGATCTAAGTACGCAGAGTGCTGCTGCTACTCTTTTCTGTTTGCATGTATATTGCTTTCAGTGTATTTTGTTGGTATATCTTGTACATCCAGGTACATGTCACTTTACCATCGTTCATATGTGTAAAGGGAAAAGGCACACAGTTGCCAGACCTGAATCCGGAGACATTGTGTGGAGTTGGTATGTGAAAATGGCTTAGGATATCTTGGCATTGTTATTTGAATTCAGTCCAATTCCAGTTTCCTTGACTGTGTTTGCTCTCCATTTTTCTGTAACTGTAAAAGGGTCTGACAGTGGTGGAAGTTCAGAAACTGTGTTCTCAGCATGGTTTCAAAGCAGAAGTTTGGACTTGATTGCGCTGTTTCATTAATGCGTCTTTTTACTCTTCTTTCATTTTTCTCTCATCTATTATTCATGATGAAATGCATTTGTTCTGTCTGTGTTTGACTGTGCTGCAAATGTTGCACATGACACAAAGACCCAAGATCTCAGTGGAACTTTGATGCATTACTCTTTCATCCAAACTAAAATCTCATCTTTTCTCTCTCAGTGAACAAGTGTCAGATTCTTGAAACCAGACTACATCGTGTCATTTCCACTCAAAACAAATTAAATCTATTAAGAAACTTATTTTTTTAATGATTGTTAACATAGTAATTTACATCTACCAGATAAAGAATCAACTATCCAAAGTCACTATCAAATATCTTTATTTCTGTTCATTGAATTGTACATATAAACAGTGCTGAGTGGTTAGTTTGTATTTAATGTGTTCTATGAAATATTCATAGACGGTATATACTTATTTTTTCATGTTACAAGAAGTTTAAAGGGTGGAAGTGAAGGCATTCAGCCGTAAATGTGTGATGTTAGGTGTGTGATTAAATAATTTAGTACCCGACAGAAAGGAATTTCTGTAAATGTGTAGGCTTAATTAATGTACAACACATTACAGGACTACAATACAATATATATGCTGTACACGAGTGGTTGAACATGTGCATGTAGGGAAAACAAGGGTAAATTGAGCATCTGTGAGCTGCAAAGTTCACTAAGCTTGAATTTATGGACAGCAAACCAGAGCTAAGATCCACAGACGTAAACAAGTATCCTGTATTGCTCCGACTTGAACAGATAATGTGCTCTTAACAGACACATACAAATACAATTTTATAGTAATATGCCAATGACCTGCCACAGGATGTATTTGTGCAGTGTTCCTTGTAATTTCAGCTCTTGTTTCATAGTCATCAGATTTAGCTGTGTCTTCAGTATCAAAGTAATCCAGGTGATTATTATCTGCCCAGTGTTAACAGGAAGTGCTCGCAGCCACAGCAGCAGGAATTTCCAAGATGTTGATTTGACTAATTGTCAATGTACAGAAAACAACGGAAGCTGTGGTAGTTTAAAATTCAAACAGCAGACATTCAGTATCATTGTATTTATATGAGCATTTTTAAGACTGGAATTAGAAAAGACTGATAGAAGCAGCAGAACCTAAATAAAAGCTTTCAGTTTCCCAGTTTAAAAATAAATCTTGCAAACAGTTACAAGAATGCTCCAGGTGGTTTCTACCTTTGTTGAAAACAGGCGGCTGTTTTTTTCTTTTTCTTCTTACTCTTTTTTTTAATGAGTTTTTTTGGTGTTTGCCAACTCCTAATGAAACTATGTTTTACAGTTTTTTTGGTTCACTCCAGAAGAGCATTTTCTTCCTCTCTTCCTTTTTTCTTTTTTGTATCTCTTTTCAGCAACATATCTTAAGTTTGCTTGAAAATAAGATGATACCAATGGCTACTAACTTTGAAGTAGTTTTCACCATAATAATTCCACAGTTAAGAGCACAGTTTACATCAAAGTGTATTCATCAGTGCACAAAAATAATAAAATAAAATATTAATCATGATTAATAATGTTAAAAACTAAAAAAAAATATTTTGATATAATACTTTTATTAACAACACTATAAAAATAAAATAAAATTAATAATTTAGAATAGAATAATCATTCCTGTCCATAAAGGGAAACTATGGAGCTGTAAATAAGAAACATCTTAAAAGCAGAACCTAAAAAGACTTGACATTTATCTTGTTCTCAACTTTTAAAGAAAAATCATCCTAATAAAACCACTGTTTCACAGAAAACGCCTGTTACGTTCTCACTATTCATTTCCACTCAGACCATTTACAGTCACACAGCTCTTATGTAGACTCCGTATAGACCTCCTTTTTTCAATTTGAAAGCAGGGTTCAAATTCGTTTGATTTAAGTGGTTCAGTAAGTAAGTTATTTTATTTTTTCATTCTTCCTTTGCAGCTCTTCTATATAGACCCATTCGCAGTAGATATAGCAGAAGGAAATAATTCAACACAGAAAACTGAAGTACTCAAACATATTTCCTTCTACTCTTATGACTGAAGAACCACTAATCTACAGCCACATCTGGTTAAATTGGGATAAGCAGTCACAAGTTGCTTCAGTGGTTTATCTCAATGAGCATGGCTTCACATCTCCACCCAGCCTCCGGAGAGAAGATTCAGTTGTCCTCTGTGGGGACATCCTTGCAGCACTGAACTTCTCTCTGCTGATCATCCAGATTATATTCCGTATGCCCTCTTCTCTTTAATGTGTTTTATCGTCTTGTTCTCATCCTGTCATCCTCTTGTCTCCTTGCTCTCATTCTTTAATGAGCCTGTTTTTTCTGAAGCTCCTTCCTCACACAAAACTCAATGAACTGATGTTTTTAAATATAGGATATAAAAAGAAGATCCATAACATTTTACCTATGGCATTCCCATTGTCCATCTATCTGTTATTTATAGCAGTTTACCCTCAGTGGCTGATAACGCTCTCAGAGGAAGTGACCAACCCACCCCACCCATCTTTTTTAGCATGAAAGACGGTTGTTATGTTACTCTCATCAAAGACTGCTTGGCTTCTGCTTTATCTACAGGGAGGCCTGTAGAAGTAAACTTAATCTGAAGTGGTTCCTGTAATTAGGAGATTTGTGCGTATGTAAACACACGTGCACACAGCCAACTGTTTTCATCAAGGGAAAGAACTGCACTGTTGTGCCCCTATAACAGTCACTTGTGTATGACGCGCACTTGACTGTGAGGTTCATGAACTCAACAGAGGAATTTGATGACAGTGTCAACACTGACGCTTGGGATGTAAAATGCAGTGTCAGATGTGTGGAATACACAGCTCAACCAGTGAGTGTATTCTTAAGGCCCTTCGTCTTAAAATGATGGCAGTATCTCAAAATATCCACCTTCCTAAGTGTTGACTCTAATTAGGTGCTGTTACACTTGCACATTCACCTACTTTATAAAAGATAGAATTATGAATAAAAGGTTTTCTGTCTAACCATTAAACACCTCAGACTTAGTGATATGCTCCCATTACCTACAGTAAGACCCACTCAGATCTCATTACTCCCTTCAGTCTCACACTGAAGGAACTCGCTCCCATCTGCCCTGCCATCAGTCACCATGGAATATTTAAAGCCAATCGTCATAGAGCCAGCAGAGGGGATTTCAGACCTGCCACAGTGGGAAAGATTAAGCCTCACTGACCAAATTAAGAGTGAAGAGTGACTGTTATGAATATCATCCCTGCGGCCTTGTTCATTTCTCTATTTACCCCCCCACATTTTCCATCTCTCCATACATCCATTCATCTGTTCCTCCTGTGGGATGCACTCTCATTGGAATCAGAGAGGATTTCTGTCAGGAAATCTTCTTAAAGCAGCACTTGGCAAGATTTTTAAGGGAAAAAAATACAGCCGTCTGATCAGGCTAAATCATGAAGAGCAGCCCATCCACACTAATGAGGAGCTGAAGATTTGGCCCCTTTTCCCGAATGAAATGTTGGTGTCTGGATGAACCCCGCTGTGAGGTCTTGTATGCACTCTACAGGTCATAATTTACAGTTTTAGAACAAAATACATCATTTTCTCTTACCCAAGAGTGAGTGAGCACCGTTTCCATGCTCATCACCACTAACTGAAGCCCTGAAGTCCCTCAGACCACACCAAGAAACCTAAAGAAATAGTTTGAAATTAAGGTCCAAACATTCAAATCCACTCACTGTTCCTTAAAACTAAAGGTCTATATGATTGACTTATGTTTGTCTGTCATAACATTCTTGTCCCAGAGATTCTTATTCTCTTAATTTTTATTATTTTCATCTTTCTTGTTCTGTAAGACTTCTGCTTTCTCTCAGTGGAATCTTTTCCAGGCCTATTGTTACTGTCAAAGATCTGCTTCACAGTGACTCATTATGTTTATGTTTTTTAAGCCTCTCTCTATTATCTCAACCTGTCTGCTAATCCATCAATCCATCAGTCAGCACCGCTCCAGACTTGTGGTCTGCTTCTCACTGGAACAGAAAATCTTCTTAGGGTCCAAAGTGCAATTGATATAATGAATCTCTTCTGATTTGCCATTTTTTGTCCTTCCTTTCTCCTCCGTTTCACCACATTTCCCTCTTCTACAACTCATCTTTTTTTACCTAGTCTCCCTCCCCACTGCTGTCTCAATCATTAAGTCTTCATTGGCATGACTATTAGAAATAAAGTATAGCCTACACACTCACTCTTTCTCTTGTCACTGTCACTTATCCTCTCCATCCGTGTCCAGCTAACAGAGAAACTGACACCGACATCTACTCCCTGTGAGATGTCTTTACGTGGTGCATTCATGTAGTTCTAATTTCAGCCGTTCCACAGAGGCATGAGAGGTGTTCCTTAGAAGTGTATGAGCTCATTCATTAAAAGTCATTTAAGTGGAATTTTTCTAGAATCAGAGGGAAACCAGGATAATCTTGTCGCCAAAACAAATAATCTTGAGCCAAGGTGTTTTTTTTTGTTTTGTTTTGTTTTTTGTTTTGTTTTTTGTTTTTTTTTTGGTTAAACACAGTTTTTCAGTGAGTTTAGATTTATTCTTTTTGCTGTCTGACCCTTAATTGTATTGTTTTGGTTCACTCTCACTGCTCTAAAAGCAGTTCACTATGAAATGCCTGCTTAGCAGCGAACAGCAGACTGTTAGTTGATGCTTTGCTGGTGAACAAAGTGGAGCATTTAGCAGCTTATGCCTCAAAGAGATGATGAATGCTATTAATCACATTAATTAGATGGAATAAATCTGACTTTAAGCCATTGATAATTTTGCTCTGCAACTTCTGGAGATGTAAATAAGCAACTGTCTGCAAGTCCCAGTAAGTTGATTAATAATATTATTAATAATAATGTACCAACTTTCAGGAAAATGTGATATTCACTTTTGTTTTAATTGTTGTCAGTGTCCCCAGGTGGACAACACTTAATTATCATAGGTGTAATGAGAAATAATTACCACAGTAACATTAGCCACATATTAAAAACTTAATAGCTCCACACTTCATCAGTCTGTCTTCATCTCTTAAGCTGATTTCCTCTCGATTCACTATTTTCACTGTTACCACCCTAATATTCTGTTTGAGAGGAAAGCACAGCTTAAGCAAGCAGGACACACTAAAATGCAGTTTCATTGTGAGTATTAGAAACTTTGCAAGTTGGTGGCCCCAAATGGCAAGACGCCTGAGGCAACTCTTTGAATCCTGTGGACTTCACTAACCAGAAGTCATGTACCATGACATTAGTAGATCAAGTTTACTCTTTGTAGTGTCTAGCTGGTGCAGAAGAAGTGAAGAGGTTTGGCTACTATCGGCCTGGACAGAACACTGGTTCTCACTTCTGAAATGGAATTTGCACTCACATTTCAGAGCACCACTTCTGTGCATGCAGACTTTTTCTTGTTAATGACAAGGGTGCCACCAAAACAATGGTATTAATTAGTAGGACTGACTTGCTTCTCTTGGTTGCAGTGCAGTATGCACCATGCATACTGCACTAATATAGTATGCATGGTGCATATGTGTATGCAGTGTTGTGGATAAAGTGATTCCATGCATGTGAATGGATGCCATTAGCTACATTTCCACCTTGTTTTATCAGAATATCACATGAAGGTCATGTGCACACGCAAAAAGACACAGTTTCCTTTAATTTTTTCTGAAGAGTGCATACACCTGCCACATTTCTTTAATGCAATGTTAACACACACTGTAGTGAAACTGTTTAAAATATACTGAGGCACACGTTTTCTCAACCCTTGATTCATTGAAAGAGATATTATTTAAAGGGAAGTGTGTGACAGACTAAAAGAAAGATTGTCCAAGGGACAGGTGGAGAGGTTAGAAGTGAGAGAGAAAAAAAAAGGGAAGACCGGGATAGAGAGAGAAAAGTGAAAGTTGTGGATAAGAAAAGGAAATAGAATACATAAAATAAGTCACCCTGCCTGGTGTACATGTCAGAGTCCTCTATTCATCTTCTTTTATGCTGTCTCTCCCTGATTGCTTCTGTTATGATTGCTGGCATGAGCAGAGAAGCATAGGGACAAACGTTTTCTTTCTGCTGACTAACATTGTGATTTAAAGCAAAAACATCTTTCCATCAAAAAGGAGTAATAGTATTCTTTTGAGACGATGCTATAGTTCTTAATTACTGTGAACAGAAAGTAAGCAAAGCAAGCCACTAAATATTAGCAAACACTGCCTCATTAAAACATGTACTGTCCTACAGTTCAGTGTAATTGTATGAAGTTCTGGTCACCTGTCAAGTGCTTTACTGGAAAGATGACACAATTTTAGAGTGGACATTAATTATGGAATAATATTCAGTTGTAAAAAAAAAAATATGTGAATGTAAACCAGCAGAATGTGCTTTTCACTTTTGTCTCTCTTATGTGATGTGTTTTGGCTCTCTGCTGCCCCTCTCTGGTCACTTATATACACTACATTTTACTCTGCCCATGAGTCAGGCTGCTCCAGATAAATCAGCTCTGTCTTCTTACTTTGCCACTTTACAGCCAGGCTTCTTATTTCTTATTTATTTTTTAGGTCAGCTACAACTTTGCAATAGTGAACTAAATGCAAGCGAAAGTCATTATTCCTTATTGGTTTTCTCCATGATTTACCACTCTGATAATGACCAGAGTCAAAGAAGAAGATTGCATAAAGGACATGATCTTGTGTTTCATCTTGTCCTTTGGTATGTTGTTCCTTTCCTGCTTTCTGATAAATTAATATAACCATCTTTAATTTGTAAAGTGCCTTGAGAGGTGAATATTTTGACAGTCCTAGTAAAAGAATGTCTTTTCCAGGGGCACATATGCAGCATTACCAGCATTTTTTTTTCTCTCATGTCAACGTCACATAAAGTCCCATATAATTCCATCAGATCCAATCTTTTAGAGATGAAAAATGAAAAGCTCTGCAGACATGCAGACTGACAAATTGACATCATGGAGTGACCTGATGGAAACTGAGGTTATGTCAGTTATTCTGGACTATGTTGCTGCTTGATAACAAACATCAGCAGTGAAGATGTGTACAGTAGGATTATAGGGACCTTTTGCTCACCTGCATGGATACTCTCCCAAGTTTGTTTGGTAGGAAAAGCATTTGTATTCACTTCATGTTGTTTGATGAAATTTTGGAGGTGTTTCAATACTTAGTCAAAAAAGTGTGTGTTGTTTTTATTTATGGCAGGTCAGCACTGTTTATTAGTAGTGGTTTTAATAAATAATGTGAGACCAGATCATAACATATCTACATATGTGTTCTTGTGACAGTTACATGACATATATCTTGTTTTTTGTCTAATGTCAGAGCTGAATAACTAATGAAAAATAATGAAATTCAAAACATATTTGCAACCTTATCAGCTTTGCCATTGATGTTTTCATCGCTCTTATGAAAACTTTATATCCATCTTATTAGTTGAAATTAAAACCTGTTTTAAGGAGGGTCACCTCAACAGTGTGTCTCTCTCTTCCCTTCCTCTTCCTCAAACCTGCACACAGGAATATGGGCCAGAATCGAGATGCCTGAAACCAATATAGATGCCAAACAGGGTGAGATGGTGGTGCTGAGGGCCTCATACAGCGCAAAGCAAGGCAGTGACCCGTCAACCAACACCATCCTCTGGAACTTTGACACTAACGAGACCTCGGTGGTAAGGAAGCAAAGGCAGGCCCTGCAAACAGCCATATAAGCTTAAGTATGGAATGTAACATAAACAGCCCAGCAGTAAAATCTTTTTCCTTTGCCTTCGGTGGCTATAATATCTGGGATTACAGTTCTGAAGAATGTCTGCCTGTTCTTATACTGTTAATCTGGCAAAGCTCTTTCTTTGTAAACCCTTAGAAATTAATCCAAGACAAAAAAAAAGCTTAAAGCTTTCATACAGTATCAGCACTGTATTATTCCTTTACGGCTTTAATAAATGCAAGTAAATGTTTTCTGTCAGGCAGAATATACTTTAAAAAACACATTTATTTAATTAAGGTTAATGTCTTTTTCCCAAATCAGATTATTTTAGAAAGTCAATGTTGCAGTAAAACATGAGATGAAGCTGAGGGGATTTGTGTAACAAGCCCAGCTGAACAACCCCCTCCTCAGCCCTGTTTGTTGTTTTTTTTTTACACATTATCTAGAGACCTGGCTGAGGCTCAGCTTATGTATCTGCCTCAGTCAGATTATTGGGCTGTACAGATGGATGACCCAAAAGAGGATCACAATCAAAAAGAATACAGAGGAACAGAGAACTCAGAGAGCTGGGAAAGACACGGTTGATTAAAAGTGAAGCTTTTTTTCTTGTCATACGCCTGGACAGCCATCCAGATTCTCACTCTGCTTCACTGTCATTTGTAGCCAAAAAGATCAATAAAAAAAACCTCAAAGTCAAACCTGGATGCCACAGTCTCTGGAGAGACTTTTTCTGTGTCTCTTACAGATGCATAGTAATCCACGTTGCATGCAGTCCAGAAGCTAATGTGACTTCTTTTGACAAGCTAACTAGCCGGGTGAAAACAAAAAAAAATACAGGTGTTTTGTGTCCCACATTTCAACTAACAGCCAACTAATAACCTCACTAAGAGCTAAAAGTGACAATGACTTAAATAACATTGATGTTTGAAAGTAACAAAATCAGGTCAAAATGAACTTTGACTAATTTTCAAACTCAGTTAGGCCTAGCTCTGTGCTCTCTTTACCTGATTTACATGAGTGAAATTCTGTTGTAAAACTTCACTTGATCCGGTATTAAAAGTTATGGCATTGTCAGTTCATGCCTAAAAACTTTGGCAGTTGCCACCTTAGCAGTGCCTGACTCTGCAAAACATTTGGCTAATCCAAAAATGCAAAGAGGTGGAGGAACACAGACCCGTTGGACAGTCTGGTAGTAAAAATTCAGCGTACAGCAACACATGTTATTAGTCCAATATTTGCAAGAAAAACAAGACATATAAACCAGAGCGAGTGGTCAAGATCAGCTGAGGTGACACAGCTGGCAGCTAGCTGTCAAAGTAGCCACATCCTTAATGATACACACCAATTACATAATATAATTTAAATAAATAGAAGTATCAGTAGTATAAAAATGTGGTTCATTTATGTGCTTTTTATCAGTCCCTGAACAACAGTGGAGCTCTATTGCACAGAGGAAAAAGACATATGAGGCTTTGAATACACCCACCAAACTTGTTAGTTGGATGCATATATTCATGGTTGCTGTTTTTGTTCTGTTTTTTAATAAGATCTGTTGAAATAAAAGAAAACTTCCTGGCTTTTGATTGAGTCGAATTACCACAGTTTAACTGCTGTTCAACACTTTGCAGTAACTAATCAAATTCAGAAATCTAAGTAGCTTGGATTTACTTTCTGCCTTAACAACTCTTTCCTCATGTCCTAACACGGTAACACCACAAGTCTTTTAAACCCAAATAGGCTTCACAGGCATACTATACACATTCCTATGTGAAGTGCAAATTATGTTCCACGTAACTCAGTTTATTCTGCGTTGCACCAACATGTTAAACAAATGCAAATTATCACAATTTTCTGTAAAAGGGATGATAAGAGTAAAAATATCTCTAATATCTTTTAGTCCAAATAACTTCCAAATACATTTACATTAACATGACGTGACATGGCACAATAGAACTGTCTCCTCTGTAAGGACAATCTTGTTCTTAAACTGTGTGCTCACCAGGCCCTTTTTTCCCTGTTCTTTACATCTAATGTTGACTGTCTGTTCTCTTGCCCAGATCATCATTTCCTACACCAAAGGCTCAACAAGCATATCAAGCTCCAAGTTTAGGGGCCGTGTTGGTTTCGCCCGCCGCATGCCCTCAGAAGACGTTTCCCTATACATCAACAACACAAAGGAGTCGGACTCAGGGCGCTACAATTGCATGATTGTCATCCCTGATGATACTGATCTCACCGCCAAGCTCAATCTAGATGTGAAGGGTAAGAATGTGATCCAGCAGGAGGAGATAAGACATTGACTTCATCTCGCCTGCCTCTCAGTTACACTTCTTACATTAAAACCTTGACTTCAACTATTATGTTGAATGATCTAACAAAATAAACATTCTGTAATCCTCTCGCCTCAGTCCCTCCTGCTGTTCCAAAGTGCTCTCTATCAGGGAAGGCACAGCTAAAGGGAAATGTTACTCTGAGCTGCAAATCCAGCTCTGGGAAGCCCATTCCTGTGTACAAGTGGAGGAAATCCAGCCCAACAACTGAGGTCTTCTTCTCTCCCATGCTCAGTGAGTACATAAACATTACCCGATTGTTATTATTTAAATAGAAAAAACAAGTGCACCTGCTCATGTTGCTGGGATGGAGCAAGGAATGACTGAATGTGTGTGAGGGTGTTTATTTCAGCTGCAGGAATGTTAGGGGAGCAAGAATCCCAAAAATCATTTAAAATATTCATCATTCAAGATTAGAGAGATTCAAGATTATGTTGATGCTTTTACATAATTCAAGAATAAATTTGGACATAAAGGCTAATTTGATGATTGTGTGTAGAGTTTTGATGTGATTGGAGATTGGGACAGAGCACAGATCAGAGGTCATCTGATGCGACGGGTCATGTTTCAAATTTAAATGACAGATACTGTATGAGGGTTTTCTTTTCTCATCAGATTCACTGTGGATACATTTGAATGAATGCTCCCAATTTTTTTTAAACATTTCAATAATTGTGGGTTGTTTCCAGCCTTCATATGTTTGTGAATAATAATGTTGAGTAATATAACTCATCTTGTTCTGCTTTCATAGAATAGGCTGTACTTGGCATCATCAATAACAATGTTACATTTAATTTTTTAAAACTGCATAAAGAGTTTGAACTTAAACAAACATTTTTTTAAAAAAAAAGGGGGGATACTGAAACAACATTGTGAACAAAAAAAGCCTAACTGCTCCTTAAAGTGTCATTCAATTGTGTCTTTCAGTTTCTGTTATTATAAAGCTGGATGTTGTAAGTAAAGGACTGATTTTGAACTTTTTTTTTCCTTTCGCTGCCTGTTGGTTTTCTTCTGAACAAACAATGAAGATTACAGATAAAAGGTCACCTGAGGAATATAATTCTGAAATAAATGTCCTACACACATTATGCACCGAGGCTAATATGTCAAAGCAGTGAGGGCATCAGTATTCTGATGTCGTGTTGTGGTGTTTAAGTATATTTGTTAATGGACATGCATATTTAGTGTACAATCATGTGCATTAATCATAGTCCACTCCGGTCTCTGCTGTTTCAGATGAGAAGACTGGCACTCTGAAGCTGAGCAACCTGAGCAGTAACATGTCGGGGAAGTACGTGTGCACAGCCACCAACCCAGCCGGATCAGAGAGCTGCTTCATCAACCTGGACATCGTTGCCTGTATGGAGCACACAACAACACAAGCAAATTTTATTAACATTTTGCATTCAGATTATACTGTTTGTTTATAAGAATTGCAAGTTTATACAATGACATTTCCTGTATGCATACTTTTTCCACAACATTTCTTTAACAGCAAAAATGTTCCAAGAAAGAACATGTACAATATTTAAGTGCTTTAGTGTTATTGAATAATTGTGTGTTCCATGTTTCTTTCTGTAGCCGCCAATGTGGGGGTGATAGTCCCTGCCACTGTATGCCCAATCATTGGTTTAGTGGTCCTCCTTTCCTGCCTTTTCTTTTTCTTGATGAAGAGGCGGCGAGACAATGAGGATGACATGGCAAATGAAATCAAGTGAGTTCAGGATGGTCACCTTTGAGTAGCTTCTATCAATGGCTATAAATATGTTTATTTTATATGTACATAATATATATACATTTTCCAGAATTTTATTTTGTTTATTTAAGTAGATTAAATGATTTTTTTTTCTTTTAATATATTTCTATTAATATATGAACTGTTCAATCATCAGAATACTGCTATGACTTAACACTTCTTAGTGATCAGTCAAATGAGCCTTCCCAATTGTGGCTTAAACAGTTTGCTTTGGTGGACTGGCACATATTAGAAAACACCCAAAAGAAAACAAAAAAAATTATATATATATATATAGAGTATGATTATAGTAATGGGAGTTATATTTCATTATTTAATCCAAAGGCAAAAGAGCCCTATGTTCCCAGCTGAGATATAGCTTTTTAGAACATATGCTTAAACCTAGACAGTATGTTTATGTGAGTAGAGTAGATTTGTTCAAAGTGTTTTTTGACTGATATGAATTTACCTTTATTTTTTTTTTACTCCCCCCAATGCCCATAGGGAATGGAATATGTAAAAAAAAAGCTCCCAGTGGTCAGCACATCCGTTTGTGTGTGCTTGTGTTTCTATGTGTATTAGGGTTTGGGTTGTGTGTGTTTGTGTGTGTGTGTGTATGCACATGTGTTTGTGCATTCTCAGAACTACAGAATGTGCCCAGACAACAACGTTCATGGCTCTATAGCTATGTGGCTCACTCCTTTTTCCAAAACTGAAATTTTCCTCAATATATTTTACATGTTCAGTTTGTGTGTGTATGTAAAACAGTTTAAAACAAGACTTTGTGACTAAAAAGCTTATACAAACTTTTGTTCAACAGCTGTCACTGTGCCAGTGATGCTAAAGTGTAGTGTAACAATAACACAGGTAAAGCACAGTAATTACTGATCTGTTTCATGGAAATGTTACCAGACCCAGTGAGACTGAAGCCCGTGAGTGTATTTATTTGAAGAGTCAGTTATTCCTCTGTTAAATGTCACACATTCTGGCTTCACATTTTTGTGTGTGCTGTAAACAGTAAACTGAGCGTGTGTCCCATCCAGGGAGGACGCTCAGGCTCCCAAACGTGTGTCCTGGGCTAAGAGTGGCATGGGTTCAGATATCATCTCCAAGAATGGCACCCTGTCCTCCATCGCCTCCAGCCCACACCACAAAGAGCCCCCCCACCTCCACAACAACCACCACCACCTGCAGCAGTACCCCCAGCGCCCCCCCTCTGACACCGCCTCCATCATTACCGCAACAGGCAGCACGGCCGGCTACCGACCGTCCCGCCATCATGGTGTCTCCACCCCCACCCACTACAGCTACAACAACAATACCACCCTACCACGCGGACAGCCCGTCTCCTCGGAGGCCAGCACCAACGGGGGCCCCATACCCAGACCAGAGCGCTCCACCCCTCTGCCGCAGGCTCAGCCGCTGCCGCAAACCTACAGCCAGCCTCAGCTGCAGATCCAGGCTGCTCCCTCCCCGCCACCACTGCCCACCTCCACAATCACAGCCTCCAACATCACCCGCATGGGAGGGGTGCCCATCATGGTGCCTGCACAGAACCAGGCTGGGTCTCTGGTCTAACACCTGCTTTCACTGGTAAAACAGTATTGTCGACATAAGCAGTGGAGAACTGATCCTTCACACTCTCAAAAGGGTCAGCTGCTGATTTTTTTTTCTTTTTAAGGGAACACTTTTATTTCTATTTAGCAAAGAATTACATTAGATAAAAAGATCAAATTCACTAATTCAAAGCAAGACTTTCAGACACAGACTGTCGTCTTA
>JAPZDY010000006.1:726670-738273 GCA_029783645.1 Ctenochaetus hawaiiensis | reverse complement strand
GGATGCAAAGTATAATCAATAGTGGTATTAGCAACAATCATAAGTAGCATTTAGAATGTAACAAACCCTTTTTAAATATAGTTTGCATGCTTTAGTAACTATTCTTATTAATTTCATATACTTATGTGTAGTTGTTTTGGTCAAGTATACAGGTTGCTGAACATTTTAAGAAGTTCTCCTAAAATTTCAAGTGAACCACCAGAGGGCAGCAAATTAATATTTTGAAAAAGAAAGGCACAGAAAAATACAACTGTGAAAGGATGTTTTATCATCTAAATGTTAAATTTATCTTTCTGCTGCAAATGTTAAAACAACTGGTCTCTGTGACCCTCTCACTCCTCTGTTTATAGATGTATTTTTTATATACTTTGTTCATACTTGAACTCATGTTTCTGATTATTAAATTTAAGTCAAGATGATCTTTAAAGCTGCACTGTAAGAAGTAAAGCAATAGGTGAAAGAAGGTGTAATATCATCTGAAAATAATCAATATAACTTAATAGAAAGTATGTTAATTTGTTCATTAAGTTCTTAACAGGCATCTTAAATTGTTTACAGACATATTTAGATAATATACACATAAATATACATTTATAGAGGAAAGAAGCAAATGCACACAAATTAAGGGTACAATGTTTATTAGAATTTGCGATTAGCGATGTAACATTCACCTACATGGCGCAAACAAAGTCATAAATATGCTATTATGCAAATATGCACGCCTTAATCGAAATGAGCTCATCTCATCAGGGGTTGAAAATCCAAGGAAAACTCAGTGATACACCTCCACATGACTGAGAGGGGTGAAATGCACAGAAGCCTGTCACTCTGATGACCCAGTAAATAAAAGACAAAATAGGCAACAAAGTTAATATCAAATATTTAGATACAAATTAAAAGACATTTAAAAAAAAGTCAGAAGAGCACTGGATTTTTAGATCATAAAGCAAAAAGACAGAAAGAAAAAAAGCTTTGTAATGCACTGCACTGCACCCGTAATAGTCGTGTTTTTCTTCTCGTTCGCGTGGAGCTACAGTACTAGGTTGGCAGAAAAAGGTGCATGGCTTTTGTATTCAAACAAATCACTGTTTTCATCATGAAACAATATACGGTGGGGATCACTTGTGGATGTATTTTACACTGTCAACCTTATGAAAAAATGAATTAAACAATCAGCAGAACCAAGTGGTTAAAGAGGTCAGTTTATGCATAAGTGTCAAAACTTGGCAACATTGAAATTCTCTTAAAACAAACAAAGAAACAAAGAAAAGTAAAAACAACAAAAAAAGGAAACCATGAAGTAAAAATATTAAGGAAAAAAACAATGATACATTATATCCCTGTACCAAAGTGGTGTTGTGATATTTAGTAGCATGTCATGCTCCATTAGTGAAGTCCTTTAAAAGTGAGACTGGCCATCCCACTTGTTTAACTATTCAGATGGTGGCCATTTTGGGTCTGGCCTGAGCTTTATGTGCAGGATGGGAGAAGGTGAGCTCAGCGAAAGGCAGTAGTCATAGTTGAGGTGAATACATAATGTCGATGGTGAGGATCCATGGTTGATAATGGTAAAAGAGGGGACGTCATGCAGCTTGGGCCAGAGGCGAAGGAGGCTTGGAAAAGACAGGTGGGAGAATTTTCCGTCACACTGCAGCCCCTGGCCTGCCAGTGCTTTAGGTGGGACACAACACTGGAGGTGAAAAACAGCAGATCATCATGTTGAGAGTGAATGAGAAAAAAAATATAACAGAGATACTTCAGTGCACTAATTCTTCATCAAATTCTGGAATTATTTCCTTTTACTATAATTAAATTGCATTTAAATTTAATTGAAAATACATTTGTGACTCAGTCAGCATGACAATGAAGTAGTCAAGGCTATGACAGCTTGTTTATATTTTTTTTTAACTTAGATGTATTTTCAGTGCCGTTACACTAGTTGTAGAAATAGTGTATCAGAGAAAAGTAGACTCATTCTGTATCTGCAGTATGGGAGCTGATAGCAAATACTTTGATGTAACATTAACGCATGAACTCTGTAGCAACACAAACAACACTCCCTTCAGCTGTAAAAGTTGTCATTAAACTACGTCAACAATGGGGAAATTAACCACATATAGGCAACATTAAACTGGTAAAATGAAAGCTGTCAGTGACTGTCAGCTACACTGTATATTCAACTTCAGAGACTAATTATCAAACAGTTCAAAATTTATCTTAAAATAGCAAAATTAACATATCTTTACCTATTATAGCCGGTTTGTTACACCATGGGCTGGGACAGACATACAGACTGAGGTTCAGACTCTAAGAACTTCATGTGACAATATTCTAATCTGAAAACATACTGTAATCTTCACTGCTGTGATTGTGTTTTACTGTGTGGGAAGTCAGAGGAAGAGGAAAACTTTATAAAAAGCTTTGTAGGATGAACCTGTGTTACCTTTCAATATGTAGTCAGTTAGCAGTGTAGGCACCTTCTCACTGTCCTCCTTCATGGCATAAAGAACTAAGTAGAGGACATGAAAAGTGTATGAGATCTGGGAATACGTTTTTCCCAGTCAGTAATTACTATTTGCATTTGATGATATGATTAAATACTTACTTTTTGTGAGCATCTGCAGGTCATCAACAGATGGAGGGGTGCCTTTCTTCTCATATGGAATAACTGTGTTTAGATACTGAAAACAGAGTCAAGATTCAGAGACTTAAATATCAAACTGGGATTAATAAATGTCAGATTAAGATATTGATTGGATAACATGATGTGTTAGTAATCAATGGCAGCTTCCTTTCTGTGACACTCTACCTGAGAACTACGAGCAGTAGTCTAACGTTTATGGAAATGCTTTACTTTCTCGCCAAGAATTACTTGAAAGGATTCATGCCATTCTCATATCCGTCTGTTAAATAAAGATCGGAGCCAGATGGTTTGCTTAGCTTAGCTTTCAATCTGCAACAAGGTGGAAACAGACAGCCTCATGGCTCCTTAACATTCCTTCTCTAAGCTTTGTGATCTTATTGAAATCACACGGGAATACGTTTATTTTCAAAAATGTTGAACATTTTCTTTTCAAGTCAAAGGACTGTCAGTCTTTACACTGCAAACAGTAAAGCCTTTATCACTGCCTGAGAGGTTTAAAGCACAATCTGGCATCCATTTGTAAGAGCAAGTTAAATCCCAATACCAAAAACTCAAAACAGACTGTTAGAATCTGCTGTCACCTCCAAACTTACTGACTGAACCTACAGACCAACTACCAAATCTCAGTTATAAATGTTCTCTCAGTGGTTAGTTTACATCCCATAATGTCTGTAACTATAACCAGCTGAGAAATATGAAACTCTGGATTCATTTACATGTCAACCTTTCATTTCTATCTATCCTCCTGCCTGTTATTTATGTGGACAAAATACAGGGACATAGTGTCTACACTTTGAACAGAGATCAAGTTACATACAGCGAGCGGATCATCCCTCTGAATGACCTCAACTGCAAATGACTGAGGCAGTGATGTAAATATGAGCAGGGCAGCCAATGCAACGGCATTGTGGCCATGGCCTGAAAGTGTCCGTGGACGGACCACAACAGCACAGCTAGCAAAGGCTGAATAAGTTACAACACAACTGTACTGCCAGGAAAAGCAACATGCATCGTAATCTAACTACAGTCAATTAGTATTACCATGGCAGTTTATGTACATGCTACCTAATGTCTGTAAATGTTAGGATTCATTGCCAGGTCGATGTTAATAGAAAACACATTTCTGATCTCTATATAATGCCTGCACATACTGAAATAAGCTGTGTTAATTATTTAAATGTAATATTGTTTTTCATTATGAACTTTATCATATTTAGTGAGTACTGCTGACTGGTAGCTAGTGTTTATTTCATCTTGTGACATTTATATTTGCATTTGACCAGCAGATTTAATTGCAAAGAGCGGCTGCGTCACACTTGAACCTTTTAGAAAACATGTGACCTTACCTGTTTCTCATGGCCTGTGCTTCCAAATGTCTGTCTGATGCCCGTCTGCAGGATGTTAGAGAGGCCCTCCATGCTGAAACGCTGCAGGACGCACACACCCACATAAACACACAGACACATAAAACATATAGATAGATATTACAAGCTGCTGATCATCATTTCCTCATTCAAACTGAAAGACTGTCTTCAACTGGATTAGGAGTCATTTTTTGACCAAGTACAATTCAGCTTCAGCTTCTTAAATTATTTCCAGTTAAAAATACAATCATAATCATTAATGTTCACTTTGCATCTACATCAATAAACTATCATTTCATACTGCTTGAATAATGCAGCAGTCACCACATAAAAACACTGCTGCTGCTTTGTCTGCAGGGAAATCCATTAGGTTGTTTCTCTGTTACTGGACAGGAGTAGACTGGACTGCAGTGTAGACTATGGGTCACTTCCACTTTAGGATTTTTCCTGGAAGATACTTTAAGCTAATAGACCTGAGATCCATTATGCTAACAGTCACAGGGAGTAAAGAGGGAGAGCTTTCAGGCACTGAAGGTCCACCTTTCTTTCAATTACGCTGGAAGGATTAAACATGAATGCTGCACATATGTCGGAAAATCTGATGGAGTTGAAAATATACATCAGGCCACATCTACTAAGGCTTTTGTTTAATGGTGGACTGTAGGAGGAATTAAAACATGATAAAGTGCCCAATAAAGTGCCCAGTGTGCAAGCAAACAAAATGCAGAGCCATACAGGCTGCTCTGCATCCTGGAAAATGATTGGCCTCTGGGTTCCACTAAATCATTATACAGTTATATGTGTGTTTCATTACAAAGGTATAGTGGTTATACCTTCAATTTGTGTCATATAACACAACAATTTCAATCTCAACTAGAGTTTTAAACTTTTTTTTACCACAAAAGCATCACAACTTTCTGGGGTTTTAAGTCTGTTTTTCAGACACGTGACACTTTCTGCACAAAACACACACACAGCATGCAAGAGCTTGCAGTCTGCAAGCCATTTGTGCAGTGCAAGTGCTCTTTCTTCATTTCACATTCATCTAAGATGCGCATTTTTGCTTGTTAACTGCTTGACTTGCTTGTCATTTTTCTTAAAAGAAGGGTGTGAGCACTGATGTGACTTCCAAGAGCAAAAAGTATGGGTGCAGATAAAAACTGCATTTAAAGTAAGCTTATATATAACTCTAAACTGATTAATAGAAACAAAAAAGGAGCATTTTGGTCTTTATAAACACAATAAGCAACAAATGTAACATGAATACATACGGGACAGTTTTTTTGGTTTGTGTTGATCCAACTTGAATTTGAACTTGAAAACCACAACAGGTTGTAACTCAATTTCTCTATTTTCAAGACATTATAATCGAAGTGTTCATGGCTAGAGTAACCTCAGCACAAACATCCACATCAGCACCATCTCCACCTCCACCTCCTCCATCTGTCTCCACCTATATAAGGTGCTGCGTGTACCTTAACGTGTGTTTTTGATTTGTCCTACACTTCATCTTATTCTTTTTAACCATGACTACCATTACTTCCTAATATTTTAATAATTAGATTTGTGACAAAAATTGTATCATCATAATGTCATATTATATGCGGCAGTTTTTGGCCCATGTAAATATTTTTTTGATCAAGATGATTTTTTTAAGATAAGTGATCTTACAGAAACTCTTCCTGTGAACTGAGCTTCTGTGCTGTGTTTCACTGGCAGAGTGGAGAGCAGTAACAGGATCAGTCCAAGGGGCTGACTGCATAATGAGGTGCTGTCTTGGTAAACACATTTGTGCAACGCCATTTTCTCACTAAATCTGGTCCATTGTGGTATGATTACTGTAAATCTAGTGACACTGATTAAAGCATCAGCCTGTAGAGCTTCTGTGTGAGAGGACCTAAACCGTGGTTCAAACAATCACACACACACACACACACACACAAGATGTGAATAATTAAAGGGTGTGTAAAGCTTTCAAAGCTATCCTCATCTCCTGCTTCTTACCTTGACAGGCATGCTCCCTGTCTTCTCCGTGGAGCCTGTGCTCCCTCCATTCACAGCTGCTATCCCTCCCCCCTGAAGGCTCAGAGCCTTGTCCCGGCGCCGGCGTTTGCTGCTGTCTCGTTGCTCCTTCTGCCTGTTCTGAACCTCCATTAGGGCTGTGATGAACGTGTTCTTCACCTCTTTCTCAAACTCCAGCTCTTCACGTCGAGCCAGCTGACTAACCAGTTCCTCAGAGTACTCGCGGATGGCAGCCTCGACCCGGTGCAGCAGTTCCACCAGCGCTGAGCTGGGCATCAGGCTCAGTCCTGCAGAACAGATGAGGCAAGAGAGAGGGACAGCAGGTTTTATTTTTGTCAAAAAATATTGTGCCTTTGCTAAAGTCTAACACAGATTGCTAAGACATATACAGACTCAATGAGTCTATAATACAAAATGAAAGTACAACAAATAACATTGAATAATACCATGTAAAAATGAACCCTCTTACTGTTAATAGCCATATGGGTCTACAATATGTTCAGTGACAGGGAGCCTTATGGTAGAGCACACTTTGTCCTCCTGAAACTTCACCTATGGACCTGCTGTAATGAGATGACTAATCTAACATGTGGAATACTAAATCAAAACCTGACATGAAAGGGGGTGTCCTGATGCGGTTGGCTAAAGTAAGTGAAATGACTACTGATATATGTCTCTTCAATCTCAACCAAAAAATAAAATTTGAAGGCAGATATGAGAGTTAACAGCTTGGAGATGAGAAGGATATTCAGTACGTTGACAAGTGTGTGTGTTTGTCCTTGACCATCATGGGCAAGGACAAGCACACACACTCTGTCCATGCTCTCATAATAACATTATAACCTTCATGTTGAAGGATTCATAAATAATGATATAATAGTGATATTTTTATGTCAAGCTTATGAGAAGGACTCATTTGAGAAGAGTCTCTCACCTTTGGATTTTACACTTTTTAACTGCAACCTAAAAGGCACTGACATTTAAAAGACTGATCACCCTCCTGTCAAAAATAAATAAATAAGTAAATAAATAAAACCTTTGAATTATATCCTGTTTTACCTTCATAAGAGCAGTTGTTGTTGGAGGCCTGTGACAGCTGTCTGATCTCCTCCAGCAGGGAGGGATTGGTCCTGGAAGAGCAGTGGCTGCTCTCCTCTTCATCCTCTTCCTCAGTTTCACCAGGATCTGGAGAGTTCTCCATCATCTCAACTATCTCCTCAATAACCTTGAAGAGAGAAAGAGAGAGTATGAAAGTAATACAGGTTGAAGGATATAGGGAGATGAGTAAATGGACAGGAAAGAGATTAGGAGACATGGTGGTAGGTATACACACATCCATAACCATCCATTTGTCAGTAGAGTGTGGCCAGTAGCTTCCCATACGTTATCACATTTAAATCCATTATTGATGTCTAAACAAATGCTTCATTAGTGTTCAGCAGAGGCAGAATTAAGTTCAGTCAGGCATCTGTCTAAACTCTTGTGCCAGCATTTATACTGTAGCAGTCCAGAACTCCACACTGTCATACATGACATGAGTAGTTTTACTGGACATGATAAATGGCCTGAACCAAAACGTATGTCTGCAAAAAAAGGCTTCACAAACACAGTTTGGATTTCAGGAAATACATTAAAGTACAGTATGTGCACTTTGTTGATCCATGTAAGGATTTCCCATGGAGAAACTATCAAAATGGGAACGTTACATCTAGCAATGCAAAGACTAATTCTGTTCCCCAGGGGTCTGTTCTTGGTCCCTTGCATTTTTCAATCACACTTTGTTATGATGATGCTAAAATATATTTGTCCCTAAATTAATCTGACAAGAGGCTTGAAATATTAGGGTATTCTCTGATCCAGAGTTAACAATTGCTAAAATAAGAATTCTTTATTATTTTGGGATGAGAAAACCCTTATGCATACCACAACTAAAAAATCTGAGCACATTTCTCCCCATTCTAGTCTATGTGCAATGATTGGCATGTGGTGTTGAGAATTGATTTTACATTTTACTATTAGGCACAGGCCCATCCTAAATGATTGACCCCCCCTTCTAATCCTTGGCCTGTTGACCGTCAACAAGGATGGAAAATGTGCTACCTCACAAACACCAAAGATGATGATGGTTATAACACAATTATTGTAAACAAAATTTTGCAAAGTTTTAAACATGGCAGATGAAAGATGAGAGACAACTTATTTTTGTTAAACTCTGCTTTCTTTTTCTGTTACCAAAGACAAGACACCAAGAAACTGCAGTTTGATCTAACCCGAACCCACCTGATCAGCTGTAATGAGTGGCTCTTCATTCAGGTGGTTGGCATTGTCGTTCTTCTCATTCATCTCCTCCTCCTCTTTTTCATGGATCTGCAGAATGTGGATTGTAACATGAGAACCAAGCAATAAGCACATGACTGTCTCAAAGGAGTAAATAACGGAGTATTTGCATATGAATAATACATTTAACTCATAGTATTTTCCAAAAGAAGTAGACCAGTGACTGTAACTGAGAGATCAGTCTGGGTTTGCACTCATTTGAATGTGTTACCTAGTAGAACTTTTCATTAAACAAAATCAAGAATTCAGTTTGTAAATGTGTTTTAATAGTTTATTCCTCCCGCAATATATGACTTTCATGCAGTTTTAATAGTGTAGTTAATTCTAAATTAAAGAAATGTGTTTGATTGCTCTGGCATTTTTGCTTTATCAGTCAGAATTAATTTGCATACACATTCATGGCTTTTGAATCTTAATAATCTTTTTGATCCCAACTCTTCCTGGAGCCCCAAAATGACATTTTTGATGTGTGCATTTCCTACACAACTATTGGCTGGATTATCATGAAATTCACATTCCTGTCAAGATAAAATGTAATCTGAAAGGGGACTTGTCAACATTTCATAAAAAGCCAGGTTTAAAAAAAGGTTGGATATATTATTTTTTCAAACACTTTCCCATTAGCCTTAACTGTTCTTAGTGGTTAGAACTCATAAATAAATATTACAAGCTAACATTGCTGATAACATTAGTCTTATTACATGTCTGTAGGACTAAGGCTACTGGTATTTACCAAGGCAGTATAATAATGAGACTGTTCGTGAATGTTTTATTTTCTTGTAAACAGCAAGCTGATGTATTTTGTGTTTCTGGTATATTGGAATAAATAAAAAACCTGATTAAAACAAGAAATTAATGGAGTGGCAGAGTAAACAATAACAAGTGTGCACTTGTGCAATTTCCAGGGAAAAAATGGATCATTACTTTATCTTACTGGCATAATAGGGAGCCATCATTTCTAAAACATTTACCAATGGTCTGATTTGGTAAAACCTTCAAATTTGAGAAAATTCCAACAATTCAACCAGAGGCAGGATAGCTGAATATGAACGACCAGTCCCTCTGGGGTGTAAACGTCTGCTCTAGCCTTGACCAGCCAAAACAGGACAGACTGCTAAGTGCCTGCTGTCCAGTTGTATGTGACAGCCAATTAAGGGAGGGAAGAAAGACCTCTGCTGAATGGCAGGCCAGTCAAGGTTGGTCAAGCATGTCTTCAAGTGTCAGCATGAGATTAAGCCTCAGAAAGAATGAACCCATTAGCAACTCAGTTTGGCACGCCAACATGAGAACTACTGACACACTGTGTTCTTTAATTTACAGCCATTTTAAGCTGTAAGAACCAAATCATATTTTCTCCGTTAAACCAGTGGGACAGACATACATAAACACTTATTTAACAATCTGTAGATAGTAAAAATGTAAGACCTACATATGTCTCTTCATCTGCAGAAAGCAAAACAGAGGGAGTGACAAAGAGCAATTTTCTGGGGTAGTGAGCATGTTTTATGGGTCAGACCTCTGAGCGGTCTTAATAAAACTGTTCATTTGAGCGACAAATGGGTAAATAAACATTACATTAGTTGACAGGCTAAGTTGTTTATTCCTGAATAACACTTTTGACACAGTGCAGGATGTAGGTTTAAATGACATTCATTTGGTGCAATATTGCAGTGGTAGTCAACTCAACTCCTACCAAAGACGTGTGAAGAAAATGTAAATCATGAACATAATAAGAAAGTCAGAACAAAGAATATTCAGCAGTAGAGAAATAACTCTAAAAAGAATTAAGATTTTTAAACATCTTTTAACATAAAATAATGATGACCATTCAGAGGAACCCATTAAAATTCACCTTGTCAAAATGCCTAATAGCACACTGGTCAAATCTAAACCAAATAGAAAGATGTGGAGTGGCATGTACCTCCTGTTCAGAAAGATTGCCGTTGAGTCCCTCTGAGGCTGGGCCGTCCCAGGTTGAGATGTAGTTATCAGTTAGAGCATCCCACACACTGCAAAACAACACGTAGAAACATACATGCACACATGTAAGTATAAATACTTTTAAGAACTACCAAAATCCCTTCAAAAACAAAATTCAAAAACAATTTTTGTCCCCAAAAGGCTGTCTGCTATTTTAAGCTGGTGTATCCATGCGGTGCACTTAGACAGTTATATAACAGCATTAAACTAGAGTTTGGTTTTATCTCTCTGGTAATAAGGTGGACTACTAAGCCCTGTCTTCAGAAGCTCAGTAAATATTTCAACATGGCAGGTCACTGTAGGTAGTCAAACTGCAGAGCTGAAGGCTGCAAAGAAACAATGCACATCAGAAAAAACACCGCTTACTACAAAAAAAGGTATCCTTAGCAGAGAGTTAGATAAAGCTCCTCACATCATTGTGCCTGTGGTTTCTAACTGAGCCCCGAGCAAGCGTCTGTCTGAGCAGGAATGACATCAAACTGGGAGAGAAGTCTCCTTTGTGTTTTTTTCCTCCTCCAGCAGAGAATGGCTCAGGCCTGCTGCCCAGCTCCCAGTGGCACTGCCCACACCCACAAACACAGAGGACACCATTCAGCTGACAGCTTACCTCACCAGCCGTGCCTGCATGCCATGACTGCATGCACAAGCACACAAACAGGGACAACGTTTTTTAACTAAAAACTTTGAAAGGTTTATAGATTTTAATAAATCAGATAACATCATTTAGTAAACAGGCCCGAAATATGTAGACTAAGGTGCAGTGTTGGCATGCTTTCATTATTTTCTTTTGACTGCTTGGTAAATAAAAAATGTTTATGAAGACATCTGTATTGGTTGGTCTTTTTTAGTGTGTTATCACTGTAACTGTAAAAGAGTTCGTTAGAATCATCTATCTATTCATTATCTGTAACCAATTATCCTTGCCAGGGACATGGGGGTGGCTTGAGACCATCCCAGATGACATTAGGTGAGGGCGGGACACACCCTACCAGAATAAATTGGCAGTTTATCACAGGGCTGACGCACAGAGACAATCATTCACACTTACATTCACATCTGCAGGCAATCTGAAGTCATCAAATAACCTAACGTGCATGTTTTTTAACTGCCAGGTTCAAACCCTGAACTTTCTTGCTGTGAAGTGAAAGTGCTAACCACTGTATCACTGTGATACCCTTGTATGAAACATTGCTAGAGAATAAACTTGAACTTAAATTCAGAATATCATACAGTTTTAAAGTGCATTCTGTTTAGCA
>JAPZDY010000006.1:714300-726570 GCA_029783645.1 Ctenochaetus hawaiiensis | reverse complement strand
CCCCCCCCCCCCCCCCCCCCCCCCCCCCAACAGCAAAAGTCTGATTTTAAAAAAATGTCCCTTATCGGTCAAGAGTTATGTAAGAAAAAAGGTAAGGATCTTCTGTCTTTAAGCTTAAAGCTACAGCATGTAGCCCATTAGCAGTAGACAGGAAACGGGGGAAACAGTTAACTTGGCTAACATCAACTCATTAAAAATAAAAACGCATTGCTCTTAAGGGGGTTTATATTATATAATATCTTGTCAGGAAGCAGTTTGGTTTTTTTTGTTGTTGTTTTTAAACCTTTAGACAGAGTCAGACCAGTTGTTCACTATGTTTACAATCTAACGTTAGGCTAGGCTAATTGACTGCTGTCATAGCGTTATATAGTGTGAAACATCTTTACATGTTAGTTGCATTATTTCCCTTTTTTTTTTTTTTTTAAATAAATAATCCTGAACACTTGAAAAAGCACCCACCACATTCAAAGATTCTAATCAGTTTTAACCACAGTGCAAACCACGTCAACTCATGATTAGCGCATGCTGCACACACAGGGACAGTCTGGTCGTCTGGCCACTGGAACTCCATGTTACAAAGCTGTCCTGCTGTGTTAGTTGGCCTGCAGCCACTGAAGAGAAATTATTCTATTTAATATTCTACTTGTCCATCAGCTTGTCGCTCTCACTCATATCTGTGTTCTAATCAGGCAGTTGCAAGGATTAGGCAAAAATGTACATACAACAGACTGCTCTCAATCAGACAGCAGATTTAAATAGTTCATGATTATTTATGTGGGTCTGTAAGACTCACCAGGTTTTAAGAGTTACTTTAATTTCTTCATAGGCTATAACACAACATTATGTTCTTAAGTGCTGAGAACACCAATATTTTCTTAATTTATTTTTATAATTTTTGATTTATAAGTGTCCATAAGGTGATTAAATATCTAGAGAATGTGATTTGACAGCATGAATTGTTAGGTAATAACTGGCATGAAATGAGGGGGAGGAACAATGAGACATGTCAAGTGGTCTAAACTCCAGTAGGCGGGGAACAGTGTGTGTCTGACCCTGCCATATTGTACTGGTTTCCTCGTCCATGCCACATAAAATCAGTGTGTGGCATGAGGCACGTGTCTTGGTTCAAACATGCAGATTAGTGTAGTAGAAACTCACATCCTCCTGCAGTCCTGTGTGGTGCAATAATGAGTAAAGCTTTTTTTCATTAACACACTTATTTTTACAGCATTTTAATGTTGTTTGAAAAATTATGTGATTCCTTTCCAAAAACTTCCCCTCTTACACCCACAGACAGACTATTTTTAGCATGACTCATATCCACACAGTGAGTATGTGTGTGCTTCTGCCTTTGAGCCTGCAAGCAGAGGGAGGAGGATCTAGCAGTCAGCTGATAGAGAGGCAGAGACAGACCATGAGAGTCGAAGCCAACTGAGGCGAACAACACAGCACATTGAATAATTCAGCACGCAGTCTGACTGGAGAGGGTGGGGTCATGCAGCTGATTGACTGGTTGTTTGGGGTGTTGCAGTCTGCGTTGGAAATTCATTCCGGTTTTGTCATGTGTGACGTGCTGAGCTGCTGAGCCAATGTTTTGCCTTGAGAGTGTGTTGTTAATGACATTAATGGCAGCATAATAAGAAGGTGACTGTACAATTCCAATTCCATCAACTTCAATATGTTACTGTCGGTCCAGGGGCAACTCACACAGCCTAAATGCAACCAAATGGGCAATTTTCTGAGAAGTTCAAATACTGAAACGGATCTAGTAAATGAAGGCTATTGGTTTACTTATCTGTAAACTAAGGACTTTATTACTGAATAATCTGAAAAACAAATATTGTAGCATACTATGGGATGCTGTTTTGAATGCTATTTCTATTTTTAACCCAAATATATTGATACAAATGCTTTTTGATGGACTGTATGTGCCAGTTTAGGTTTTACACTGCAAGGCTTCGGTGAATCAGATTTATAAGACCTCAGTTGTGAACACTGCAGGCTTAAAAATATATTTACAGGCTATGAATGTCACACGAGGTGGCCGAAAGCCCCAGAAAAGTTCCAAAAGTGGATTTTATGCAATACATTTTTAGTCAGACTTTATTACTGTAACTGTGTTCACTCACTCTTCATCCTGCAGCCTCTCCTCATCCTCCTGGTTGTGTGACTGGTTGCGTATGGGAGCCAGACCCTCCGTCTTGGTGTTGTAATTGTGGAAGCAGACATTGAGCTTCTCGTCAAACTCATTGACCAGGTCCTCCATTGACTTGAAGCTCATCATCTCAGAGAAGTTCTCCAGCTCAGAGAAGTCCTCGCGGGTGATGGGGGCCAGTGGGACGGTGGTGGTGGTGGTGGAGTAAGAGTTGAGCGCTGGGTGATCCAGCTCATCCATGCGGCAAGGTCGGAGGTCATCGAACTCCTCGTCCAAACACACGAGAGGGGCTTCCATGGCGTCCCCTGTCTGTTTATCTCAGAACCCTGCAAAAACAGAGAGGTGGTGGGTACGAAGTGTTTAATATATAAAGTTTGTTAAATCAGCATGATGTTTTCAGTTTCATCAGCAGGCTTTTAAAGAGGCAAAGCTATGCAGCAGACAATGTGTTAAAGACAAAGGACAGGTTTATAAAGCTGGTGTCTGTCCCCATCTGCTTCATTTACCATTATCCCAGCAGGATTTCTCTGGCAGCCCCTAAATCATGCCTGTCTCACCTCATGTGGAATGGCACCATGTTGTCTAGACAAAGAGGAGATGGAGGTAGATGTGCCAGAAGGGGACCAGGTCCCAAAGGGAACCGAACCAGTTGGCTTTACTGGTAAACCACAGTTAATTAAGTTCCTCTGCCGGGACTTGCTGATGAGATTTCAAAGACTATGGAACATGAAATTATAGGAACAATCATCAAAGTACACAATTTCTAATGTAATAAAGTAAGGCTTTTTTAGTACTTTGCTTTCGGGTTTTGAGGCCAAATAAATACAGGTGAAAAAGTAATCCCTCACCGTAGAGGGCCAGATAATAATATTCCTGTTTAAATTTAATTCAGATTCAGCAAGATGGACTCATCTTCCAATCTCAGTGAAAGCTTTTGAGGCTCTGGGACAGACATCAAAAAAATGCCTCAAGCAATATTTGGAAAGGTAAGATACGTTAATTTAGCACCTTACAAAGAGACAGGGAAACAGGGGACCTGGATATTCCAAATTTTGAATTTTAATTTTGTTCCTTCATTTTAAAGTAAGTACCCCTCTGGTGTGTTTGGTTTAGCCTGTCAAATAAGGTAGTTGGCACACCACTAATTAGAATGCATATATCTTAAAGTACTCTTCAAAATCATCCAACTAAAAATAAATAAACTAAATTTGGTGGAATAATTAATAGATGTCAGAGAAAGATGTGAGGTACCTTCAAAGATATCATTCTTTCCTTTGTTAATAATACTGGAGAGTTATCTAGTGGGATCCTTTTTTTTTTGAAAGATGAGTTCAAATACTCTTAGATAGTCTCTCAGATAGATAGTCCTAATAACTAAGCACATTCTTAAATATAAAATATATTTTAATTTGCTGAGTCCTTTTTTGTTTCTGCAGCTGAAACAAAACACAATCATTTCTTGCTTAAGACTTTTCCCACAAGTTAACAATCCAGACAGTTTTTGATAAAGATGAACTCAACTACACTTTAATACTTCAGCTGGGTTTTAAAAAACAGTCCAATATGTGCAGGTTTTATAGGACATAAAGTTGTATATGTCTACATAGTGTGACTCTTGGTCTAATAATACAGGTGTATATCACATGGTTTGAGAATGTCAGTAAGTCAGTGATAAGCATGAATATATTTCATGTTTTAAAAATATTTTTATACAAACCTCCCTGCTCCCAACTGCTGATTCCTTGCCTGAGATTTGACAGTATCTTTGTAGAATAATCAAATAGTTAATAGTTCACAAAAGGCACACACTAAGTGAAAGCAGCTCACAATAACTTTAAGAAGTGATTCTAATAAAATTTTGACTCACGACATAAGATTAAAATAATGCCATAAACCATGAAGTCCAGAGGCCAACGGTAACTGATAAATGAGTTCTAATTGTATGTATATTAGCAGAGATTTGGGTGTAACCTACAAACAGAAGCAGCATTTACTGTAATACTGCAGTCAGACTTTTAAGACATGTTGGGCTCAACTAGGGTGTAAGATGCAGCATAATTACAGCAGTGAGGCTGACTTTTCATCCTTTTTGCTTTGCTGGACTGTGGCCTGGTGTAAGTGGGTGAGTACAGAGGAGTCCATTTAAAAACAAGCTTGTGCAAGCCTCTTCCTCCTCATTACACCACTCAGCAAAGTGCTGCTCCATCCTCTGTCGGATATTGTTTCTCAGGATCTCATCCGGTCTCTGTTTTGCTCTCCATGTGTTTTTTTTTTTTGTTCTTTTTATTAATTTTAGTTTTTCTCTCACTATAATTGCACTTGCTTTGATTTAGGCAACATTCTAATTTCTATGCTGAAAAAAAAGGGATCCATGTCGAATAAATCCTTGCAGCAGAAACTAATTACTCCTTTTATGTGACAGTGACTGGCAACTTGTGATTGTCAGTAGATCTAATTAGATCATTGGGTTTACTCAAATAAGGAGCATGGACATTGAAATTAGTGGCTGACTCTAACCTTGCCACAGGGACTCTTTGCAGGAGGCACTGATGTTGCTGCTTGAGAATTTGGCAGGGAGAAAGATCACAAATTCAGTTTCCTAATAGCACCAGTCATGCTGCTGCCTTTCTATTTACTGCAAGGCTAGTTGAGCAAAATGGATGTGAAAAACCCCTGGAATACTTCTAACCACAGGGAGGTATGAATCCAAGCATCCACATCGGAGCTAATGACAGTGTGGAAGGTGTGAATGTGTTTGAGGTGTTGGATGTCTGCATAGCGTGTGTTTGGGGTGTGTGTCAGCCTTTTTTCCTGTATGACCTTCATAGAGAGTGGTGGTGGTCTCAGGTGTGTCTCTGGACTAAGCATGCAGGTATCAAAACAGCCAATCACGAGAGCCCATCAGAGGTCATTTCATGCAATTGCAATCACTCATCCCATTTTACTGGGGGAGGGACGACTGAATGACAAATCCAACACCCATCCACTGCAGATATTTAAAGCATATGTTTTTCTACTCTGTCACATTAAGCAGACCATAATCATTTTTATTTTGAAAATACATCATCAAATTAGTCTGCTTTTGTCCCATGCAAATACAAATAAAATTAATCCTCATCAAATCAATTTTCAGGCAGCCGTGAAAGAAATTTAAATCAAGCAAGTGGATGTCATCTTCTCATCAGAGGGAGAAAAAAGAGGAGAGTGGGGGAGGGAGAGAAGAGCAGCGAGCAGAGAGGAAGAAGAGATACAGGAAACCATGGTTACAAGGCAAGGATGGAGAAATGTTGATGACAGTGAGGACCTCTATGAGTCAGGACTGAAAGAACGAACAGCAGGATGACAGGAACAGGAGGAAGACAGAATACCTGGAGACGATGTGCCGCTGTTGTTATGGCTTGGTGTGTAGGCAGGATCTCCTCAGACAAGAAGAATCTGTGCCTAAGCCTCCCTCCGCTGCGAAACCCAGCGATGAGCAGCAATTACATTAATTCCAGGATGAAAGAGAGACAGGAAAAAAAAAAATAGGGAGGTAAAGATGGCAACGTGGTCTGAACTTTGGTCTGTATCCCTTCCCTAACCCGTTAGCCCACAGCCACCCTTATCTGTCCTCCCACAGCCCGTTGTTTTCCAATCAATAGGCAGCCAGCCCAGCTCTCAGAGAGCCTGCGCACTGCCAGGCCTCTGACGATACCAGCCCACCCCCCCTCCTTTCTTCCTTCACTATCCTCCCTTTCTCCCTTTGTCCCTGCCTCCTCCCTCCCTCTCTGCCCTCCCTGCACGCATTCATTCCCCAATATTCATGAGGAGAGGAGGAGGAGGAGCAGGAGGTTTGGGGGATGGAGATGTTTCTGTAGGAAGGTAATCTGTCTACCTTGTACATGAAATCCTTTTTACTACATCACCAGCTTCCCCTTATTGTCTGCTTATACTCATTCACAGAGCGAATCTGTGTGGAGAAGCATGCAAAGGAGATATGTTATTTTGAATCTATGCATTTTCAAAAAAAGAAGAAAAAACATCAAGGTGAAAAAAATATATATATACTAAAATCACTGTAAATAATTTTTAGAACTGCTAATGAAAATGGAGTTACATACAATCCCAAATGTACTTTTACATTTGAAATCAAGCTTGCAATGTTTCTGAAGATTTTTTTTATTGTATTTTTACAGTGACAACAGAAAAAGACCCTTTATATGTAATTAAACATACAAGCATAAATATTACACCCATTATTCCTGCAAACTGTCACAAAAACAAGAAAATATATAAAGAAACAAAAATGATGGGGGCAAACGATGCTATTATCTTTCCTCCATAGAATACACATTATGTAGTCTCCTAAGGAAATATTCACATATTCTTCTATAACTCTTTGATAAGATTGACACTTTTGAAATACAGAGTTGCAGATAGGTATAAAAGTGCATTTAGTGACTATCAGTCTATCAATAATGACAAAATTTGTGTGCACCTAGAAACATAGCTTACCACAAATATTTATAATGTTATTGTCTTTCCAAGCCCTTCATGTCACATCTATAATACATGCACAAGTACATTTAAAGCTATGATAAATAGCAATTGGCATTTTCATAGATAGCCTATAAAGAGAATCCTCTGTACAAACCTTTTAAGGGGCATTCTCCAAGTGAAATTTAATGCTAGCAGTATTTGAAGAAGGTAGATCTAATGTTGAGCATTTGGAAATAAAGAGAACAGTAAAATCGGGATCCTTTTGAAATTAATTTCGAAAATAAGACAAAATGGAAACATACATGCTAATGAAAAATGGCAAATCATGATAAACTTGATATTGACCCCTCCCTCCTTCACAGTCTGTGCTATAAAATCTGCATAATCCCTGATTTCAATCTGTGCTCAGGATTTAGTCCTCCTGTCTAAAAGCTTCTGCTGAGTGTAAACTCATGCACTCACATAACAGTTCCCACGTATTATCACACCCAGAGAGCACTCAGACTGGGAAATATTATAATATACCGATCTCTGAGGTCTATAACATCCAGCTCTCAGATATTAGTAGATCTGACAGATTAGGTTTTTTACAGCCTGATGGATGTTGTGCTAAGTGAGGACTTCTGGATGATGTTCATATTTTCAAAACATATGTGAGACCGAATAATGAAATCATACATTTTAAATGTTTTCTTTTGCTTTGCTGATGAAACTGATATATTCTGTGTACACTCCAAACTGGTGATTAGGACAAAAATATTTTAAAAAACATTAGTGAAAAAAATATTTCTCTCCTTCCAAAATAGATACTATAATTTTAGAAATTGGCAGACAGATCCAACAGGCGAGGACAAAGAAAGAAGCTGCAGACTGCACACTGAACACATTACGTCAGTGAACAGGAGGCGCTGTGCCTACCTGCTGTACACTGTAAAAATAATATCCCACACCACAGAATATACTGCACTCTACCTACACATATAAAACACACGTGCATGTGCTGTGTGCCTGAGTACAGGAAATGCAAAATGTTTACACAAACTGTTCCAGCATCAGTGTGGAACACAACTCAGGAAACATGAATATTGACTAACTAACAAACACCAGCTCCTTTGCTCTGTAAATGGCTGCTTCTTCCCCACACAACAAGGACAGGGGAGAAAAAAAGAAAGAAAGGAGATCTGGCCTGTCAGAGGCCTCCCATTACTACGGCAACACAGCTCACACAGCCCAGCATGGCACAGACGCTGGTTGCCATGGTTATATTGTAATTGTACTAGCAAAGGATTTACACCCAAAGCAACAGAGGGGAATAGGAAGGAGTACAACTTTTACTTTCTCAGCACCACCAGAGTTGGCTGCAAATGCGCTGGTTTTATTTGAGGAGATTGGACATAGATTATGGTCTGATGGTTTTATTTTTTCTTGACAAGAGCAAAAACAAATTCACATAAAAATAAATATAAATTTCCCTGAATTCATCATTTAAGAAAGATATGATGAATAACTTGCAACTGCATGTTTGAGCACTACAGGAATAACAAGACACACAAAAAAAACACAGTCTAATAATGGCTCCACCATCATCAGACTGCAGCTCTCAGGAATCTTGACATAACCAGGAACTGCAGTGAAATTACTGCTCTGTCCGACGCTGACAGGATGTCAGCAATAATTAGCTTTTGCAGCTCATGTGAATCCTAGTTTGGGTGTCCAAAGAATAAAAATACACAAAAAACATGAAACATTAATGTACTTCATATTTTTAGATAATGAATGTGTAAAATAAATCTCTTCAATTGTGTATTTCAACAGCATATCAGGACTGAAATGAAATGCAGTTTTTGCTTGTCTTGTCAGTCTTTATTTTGCTGCCATCTAGTGGTGTTTACAGGGACATAATGAAAATACCCATCTGAAGAGAAAAAGAGGATATTTTGTGTTAAACATTTTACTTTTTATGATAGTGTTATTAAAATTCAAACAAATAGAATAGAATTAATCCTTGACCTCTTGGTGCTGTTACTGTGTCCCTTTACTGTGAGACTGTGTACCTGCAGCGATGGAGCTGAACAGTAGAGGGCACTGGTGCAGTGTGATGTATGTCAAAAAAGACACTGGAAGTTAGTTGCAGCCCATCCCTGGCTTTTGTTTCAGATGACTAGAACATCATTTAAATTAACACATCAGATGTTTTTTCCCTGCATTCAACATAAACCAGAAAAATGTTAATCATCAGACCAAATATTATATACTGCTCCATCACGTGTCACGTGTCAAAGTGTCATTTGACATAGTTTTCTAATGTGTCTCAATTGTTCCCTCACACTTCTAATAACAATATGTTATTTCCACAACTTTTCACTAAGGAATAATTTAAGAGACTGATAATTGGTTCCCGTTTTAGAAATATTCCTTAAACCTGCTGAGACAATCTAATTCAGGCCCATTTTTTTTCTAAATTCTTATTAGGGAGGAAATTGAGTCAGTGTTTCCATTGTTATCACAACAGTGATTGACGTTCAAGTCTGATAGCTGCTGGAATTCTAGACATCAAACCATAAATATAAATTTCATGACTATTTTTTCAAAACATTATTTTTATGATGTTGTCCTCAAAATGTACAACATGAATCTTACAGGTAAAAATGTGTGACAGCCTTTCATTTACCAAAGTGCATTGGTTGCCTTTATTAACCACAGTGGTGATGTGTCACAATGTGTCACAAAAAACATAAAGTAGTTTAAGTTCATGAACATGAGCCTCACAGATTTACATTTTATCACTATTTAAAAAAAAGTCCATGAGACTGTGCAGAAACATTTCTTCAAACAGTTTGTCAGATAGCAGAGCCACAAATGAGATTTGATTAGCAGGGCAGAAGCCTCAGGCCAGTGGCATAGAGTTTGGTGGAGACAGAGCAGGAAACTGATTAAATCTGTTTGTCCTACATGGAGGCACAGGTGAAGAGTTTTATGAAAGCTATGAAGCAAAGCATGAAGGTATTTCTATCATCCAAAAAACTTCTATTTATGTCTTAGTCTGAAAAGTATTATGTGTTTGGTATTGTGTGTTTGTTATACCACAAATTCATTAAGGGCAGGCAGAACTGCTCAGTGGCATTGACTATTTTTACTTTAAAAACTGATTGATACTGTAAATCATTCAATAACATCACATTTTGCAGTCTCCTTTATGATCTATACTTTATAATTGTAATGCAGAGTTACTCTAGCTCACACAGGATGAGAGAAAGGTTTGATAAAATGATTGCTGAGTAATGACAGAATAAATACAACACACAATCATTTTGAAAAAAAATTCTAAACTGGAAAAAAGCGAAACATTACATAAGCCTGAGATATTGCTTTTGATTCAGATACTAATAAAAAAATCTCTAAGACCATGAGTTAGTCTGAATAAAAAGCAGTCCTATGTGAACTAGATAAGGGACACCCCTCTAATAGCCCAAATAAAAGTAGCAGCAGTTTTGTATGACTACATGATTGTTATTATTTGATCATTATGGCCATGAGTGCTTCCTGTTAAAATATAAAGTGTTTGAAAATGTTTGAAATGTCGATAGTGTCATGCTATCAACGAATGTAACTTCATCTGATGTACAACATCTAAGTTGGATTATAAAATGCTCCTTTAGGACAGACATCATCTTCTCACAGGGTTGTCGATCCTGAAGCCTCCTCCAGTGAAGTGAGGTTTGCTGCCAAGCTGGGGCAGAGGTTCCAGCTTCTCCACCTTGGTCTTGGTCCTCTGCTCACTGATGAGACAACAGAGCTCCAGGACATCAGAGAGTGAACATAACTACGAGACGTGATTGAAAAATTCTGAAATTGTAGCACATGGAACGCTGCACTGTAAGGTGCACAAGCAATAACTTCAAAGGTAAGTATCCCAGGTTACAGTCACCGTGAGAGCCTGAGTTGTTTACAATTTTGTGACCACTGGATGAGCCAAACTTATTTTGAAGTGAGGATCATGGATCATCACTGGTGACAAGAGATAAGTTTATGCCCATGACTCAGAGACCAAACATACATGTCAGATCAGAAACAAAACACAGAGTCTGCTGGTGGTTTTCTTTGACATTTGCAGATTTGTACACTTGAATGTGTCCCTTAAGGCAGAGTACTATTGTGACGTTCTGAGGCATCTGGTGTCTTAGAACAGTCAATTTTAGGGCACTGACGGCATGTTTACACAAAAAACGAAGTGATCACACATTGTTTACATGCTAACATGTTTTCAATGTGTCACTTTAAAAATAAAATTTTAAGGACCTTGTGAAAACTATTTTTCACAACAAAAAGTTCACTGCTACTTTTTTTGATAATCAGACACATTAGGTGGGTTTGACACTTGGATTTAAACAACATTTAAATCTCTGGGTCATAACTTAAGACCAAGTTTTTAGGTCCATTTTAAAATAGGATATGTGTGCGTACCAGTGGTCACTAGGTTCATGGATAACACCAGTAATGCATTGCTCCTAATAATCATATTCTGAATGCTAAAATGCTAAACTAAGATTAATCTCACCTGTGGAGCTTTTTCTGACTGAGGTACTTCTTCTTTATGTTGGCCAGCTCATTAGC
The DNA here is from genome assembly GCA_029783645.1 of Ctenochaetus hawaiiensis. Classification (NCBI taxonomy): domain Eukaryota; kingdom Metazoa; phylum Chordata; class Actinopteri; order Acanthuriformes; family Acanthuridae; genus Ctenochaetus; species Ctenochaetus hawaiiensis. The sequence goes on along the minus strand of JAPZDY010000006.1, from coordinate 715,322 downwards.
TAAAGTCTGATTTTCACTTTTGTACTCATTCATCTTGGAGTCAAGCATTCTCAGCTCTGCTATCAAAGCCTGTGGAATCAGAGAATAAAAACACAATGTCATCTACAGAACAAGAAACAGCAAGATGGCATGTTTTCATAGGAAAACACTAAGGAGTGGTAAACAATGGGGAAAGAGAAGGATGTGTGCACCTTAAGCTTTTTAGTTCTCTCTCTGAGGGTCCACTGGCACCGCTGGAGCTGCTCGGCTGCCTCTGGTCCTGGCTGCCGTGCCAGAATTTGCTTCAGCTCCACATACAGCTTCTCCTTTTCCTGAGTGGAGAAAAAGAAAGTAGGAAACTTGACAGATGACAGAAAAAAAAGTGGGTGAGCCTGATACATCTTTCTTCTCTTTGTCATGGTGCAGAATTTTTGTTGAAAAACCCATCAGTGAGCCACACTGCTGCATTAGGTCATGTTCCTTTATTAACTTGAACACACTGTAGTTCACTGTGACTCAGTCACACATACACTGTCCTGCTATAAACACTTATTAGAGCACCAAATGTCAATAAACATGCAGCTAAAACTAATCCCTAACAAATGCACAAGTCTGAGTTACAAAAAAACAATTCCAACTGTTTTATTAACCTACCATTTTACAATGTATTAGTCTCCCAATATATATTTTCAAAGACATAAGTCATGTTGGTTTTGGTTATTTCATTGGATTTTGTGATAGTTTGAATAATAGTTAAGAATTTAACAAACCTTATTCTTTAAGTCCATAAACAAAATAAAATATAACAACCGAGTGACAATGTAATGAGTAAACATTTTTCAGTGGTAAAAATAGCTCAAAAGAACTTACCTTTTGTAACATATAATTATGAAAAGGTTGTATAAATCATTACACTGATGACATTTTTATATCCAAAGAATCAAATCACTGGAATGAGATTTATAAACTAAACTGAATTTTGTTTAAAACAGAGATTATTTCAGCTAAACACAAGAAATTTACATCAGTTTCAGTCTCTTTTC
>JAPZDY010000006.1:680186-691899 GCA_029783645.1 Ctenochaetus hawaiiensis | reverse complement strand
GGTTCCTATAAATCTAAAATATAAATGTATTTATAGAGTGTGGTCTTGACATGCTCTATATGTAAAGTGTCTTGAGATAACTTTGTTCTGATTTGACGCTATATAAATAAAATTGAATTGAATAGATTTTTGTGTGATGGCTTGTGTTGGAGATGAAACATTTGGGCCTTAAAATCAAAAAGGGTGATGCAGTGATTTCTGTAGGTGTACCTTGTATGGTAAATGGAATAATGTGTGCATTTTGATCTTAAAAGCCCACTCTACTAATTTTACACACTTCAGTTGGCCTGTTATAAGAAGTATTGAGACTGTAAAAGTTGTTGTATAATGTCTAATGTGACTTCAGAAGGAACCCTTTAAAGTTTGAATAAGTAACACTTATGATATCATTAACTGTACTGACATTATGGAACTGCAATGTTAAATCACAAAGACTTTTTTAAAGTGTTTTTTTACACAAAATTGACACGATTTCACATCTCAGACCGGCTCTGACTCTGTCTGACATAAAAGAGTACACAGGCAATTTTTTCTCCTCCTACATATACTACAACTAAATATTCACTCTGATAATCTGTTAAGATTTTTCAGCACTTTGTTAACTACAGTGTAAAAATAATTACATAACATTATAAAAAGTGTTCCTATTTTAATGATAAACTGCTCTGTTCTCCGTTGGCAAATTTCTGTGAAATATTATCTAGTTCTAACTGTTAAGTGTTTTGACATTATTTTAGGTCTCATGTACACTGGTTTTGTATAGTCGGTCATATTTGCACAGTTTTGTGTCAGTGCTAGTGATGAGTGTGGCTGCATTAATCATTATTATGCTAAAGCAGATGAAACACTCTGACTTGTTAGTATTCTTTTAATCCAATCACAATCATCATGGTTGGCACTTAGCCTGGGGTGAAGTGACAGTGCCCGGGCCTACTGGTAACACACAGATTGTGTAAGGGGAGGACAAAGCTGACTAAAATAGCTGCCAAGTGGGAAACATAACCCACAATCTACATCTGATGAGTAAAACTACAGGTACACAGACAGAAATGCTGATGGGAAAAATTGTAACATACTGATTCTACATTTGAATGTGACGCAGTTCAGAATGCATCTATAAGAACCAAAGAAAAAGCATTTTACCTGTGGTCATCATGAGGCAAGTTTTTTAAATATATCACTGTGTGAAAAGGAAGGAACAGACAGAACCAGGGTTCACACCTGCTTTCTTTCTGGTCTTGGAGTTATTGTTGTTCATCGTCATCTTCTTGGCCTTTTTAACACGTTGGTATCTCAGTGCATCAATCCTCTCAGACCCCGAAAGGGCACTCGGCGCACCTCGACGTTTTCTGGATAAAGAACAGAGAGAGGGGAAAACGGGTAACTCTAGGCCAGACGAAGCCAGTGTTTCTGCACTACGGAGCGCAACAAAACCAGAAACCCACACAGTCTCAAAACAGCACTGCTCGTGCTAAGCAAGAGGTGCAGCACATTGCCAAAGGATCAATGTGAGACACCTAAAAAGCTGTACTCTGAAATACAGCAAATGCTTTTACTCAAAGGTTGAAGACCAAAGTGATCAATTCTACTATTACCAAAACCTGGTACATCATCTGGATTAACAGCTAACAGATACATTAAGATTAATGAAAATCAAGTTTCACAAAATTAGTTCAGACATCCAGATGGTATTTTTAATTGTGTACCTTGAAATTTAATTTCCCACTGGGGACATCTAGGTTAAATTGCTCAAATTGATCCAAACAATCTTTGTCCAAAGAAAAGCAAAGTGTTACACAGTCCTTGAAACAACCTATTGATGTACCTCATGATGTATAGTAGAACAGCAAGTATAGTTTTTGAGAAGATACAACATGTAAAAAGACTTGCACTGTTGGTTTCAGAGGAAAATAGTCCGAAAATTTGGAAAATTTTGAACTCAATGTAAGCAAGATTTTGTAATTGAAAAGTTGTTGTGTTTGCAGGCTGTGCGATTCTTCAAAAAAATAATATATCCCACTCTGAAAATAACAGGTGCAAATGTTTCCTTGTTGTGGAGTGTATATTTTTCAGCTGCTCATGATAGCATCTACAGACCTCCTTCTCATTCATGGAGGCACTTTTGACTTGGCAGCCCACAGATATCTGCCACAAACACACACTTAATTCTCTCAAGGCACAGAAAACAATTAGCATTACAAGGAGGCCATCTTCCCACCGTAGCTGCAGAGAAAAACCGAGGGTCGTTAGTAGAGGGGGAGAATCACAGCTGAGCAACAAAGCATCATCAATATGTATTCATAGACATGGATACTGTCTACAATGGGCTTCACCATGCTGACAGGGGGAGAGATGGCGGGAGGGGAAATGACTACTCGGGAACAGTCACATAATGAAAAATAAGCCAAAGAAAAGCGAAGCACTAAGACAACAAATGTAACAAGAATTTATCCATATAATTGTTTCTTTTTTTGAAACGGAGGAGCAATATTTAGCGATGGCATGCATGGCAGTTTGCACATGGAACACGACTTTAAAGGGGAATACATTCAAAAAGCACTTCATTGGGCAGTCCACTCAAACACTGGGGTCTTCGAGCCCCTGTGTGTCCCCCCTCTGCAAGCCCTTGGCAAAATATTTGTTCCTTAGGATAAAGAAGTGCATAAGCTGTTTTGGCAGGACACTTGCTTCACATAGTAGTGAGAACTGTTCTGCAGTCAAAGCTTACAAGTGCAATCGTATACTTATAGAAGATGCTTTAATTCATGCTCTATACAGATGCTTTACACAGGGAATTAAGGCCATGTGTCCACCAGGAATCTGCCTTGGTTACTTGGCTAAAGAGATGCTGAGGGAAGTGCTGGTCATGGTTCCTACTATTGCCCTGTTGCTGGTTGCAGGTAAAACTGGTGCATTTCTGAATCAACCTGATATATATTTTAACCTTTTTTTAACTAGTTTGCTGAGAACTTTTCACATGCTAAGCTTTTATCACTGCCAGAAACATGCAACAGCATTTCTGCTATCTGTTAATGCAAAAATGAGCTGTGAATGATGGCTCCCAGTGGACACACAGCTTAATATGACGTCATAACGCCAATATTACAAAATATTTCTTGGAGATTGGAGTCCAAAATATTTTTAATTGGTGTCATAAAATACAAGCATCTGTAAAATATTAATGGCAGAATGTGTCACGCTTGAGGAGAATGCTAAGAAAGTTTTTTAAAAAAATGATCATCTGAGAATAAAGAATGTCTATGTGGAAGAATGTCCACATAGACCATCCTTTCATAAATATACAGTATGCAACACCTTGTAATGATCTATATAGTACAGAAAGACAAAAGACACTAAAATAAATTATTGAATATACCCACCTAAAATAGCATATTTGCTTAATGCTATGAATAATCAACATTACCTGGTTGTAACTCATGCGCTTTCACTTTGTGACTCTTATTAAATAAAGGAAGTAATAAGTTTTACAAGCACTGACTACACCAGCTGTTCCTTTAAATCGACTGTCCAGTCTTCAGACTGACTGAGAGGAGAAGGTCAGGATTACTACGGTAGCTGGATATCACTTAAACATCTTGTTGGGTAATGGGTACAAATAATGAGTTGTAGGAATAGTATGTTAAGGGTCCCTCACCATTCAGGCTTCTTAAGCATCAACTGGTTCACTTAAAGTTATCTTTGTCTCATCTACTGCATGTAGTTCAGATCTCTTATAGTTCATACTTAATACCAGAGACATTCTGAGCAAGGCTGGCATCAAACTGTCTAACTTTCAATCCCTGACCATAGACAGGCAGGCAACGGAGCCTACAACGATGGCTGACTTAAGGAATATGGATAGATTGATAATAGATAATAGATAGATAATAGATTGCTTACCACTTGCCTAAAGAGAGGGACAGAGAAGGAGGTACACATTGACTGTATTCTTTGCATAAGCAAGTCTTTTCTTTGATTGCTGTGCCTCGACCACACATTGGGGAGCAAAAGCCTGGAGCTAGGCAGTTCGCAATACATTCCATTCTGTCTTGGCTAGTGAAAATGGGTGTCAATTGGTGACACAAACCAGACCTTCTACTTTACATGTGGCTTTGAGGTTAAACTGGTGGTAAGTAGTCAACTACAATTTCAAAAGTGGAGAAGGAACAGGGATCAGTATTCATCAGCTGCTGACTGGAAAAGACCTGGGAGATAGAGAAGGTAGTGGTAGGTGGACAGTGCTTAAACTTGATGGCACTCTAATGAGTGGGAAGGAGTGTGTACGAGCTCTGTTTCTGTTCTATTGGAGTTCAATCTGTGTACCAAAAGTGATATTATATTTCCCTATCATTACTGAATATAAATGTTCAAATGAGATAACAGGAAATAACTTAAAAAAGATGAAAGGACAAAAATAATAAACAAAGAAATTTAGGGTCAAAACATTTTTTAATTGCTTTAAAAAAATGGGATCTAAAAAATGTATATTTATGTGAGTAATATGTTGCCACTAAAATAAAATTGTTTGCAAGAAACCTTCAACCTTTGTTCAATAAGAAACACAATTTTTATTTCAAAAAGGATCATTACAAGGTCTGAAGTTGTGCTTGTAATATGTTTTCAATATAGCAAGACTTTTTTATGATCTTTTTTTCATAGGTAATTTATCACCATCATAATGTCTTTATAACTTAAATTTTAACTAAAATGGACTTCGAGGCAAAGGCCTGCATCTTTAGTTACAGTAATTCCTAAAAACTTAATCTCTTTATTTATAAAGATATTATATGAGTTGATGAGTTCAGACACAATGCATCACCAGTGCAGTCTTAATCCTATCATTTTTGTGCCACACCAATGACATGCGAGCAGTCAGAGCACCATTGTGTCCAAAGTGCATTTGGGCACAGAGATGCTTTTACTACGCTAAACCAAGCAGTAGGTGCAGCTCAAATTGCATTGTGGCCTTTAGTACCTCAGTGAATAAATATATTTTATAAATAAAGTTCATAGAAAAATACAATTCTTCCATGGCATTGAGGAGCTGTGTTACAGATCCTGGGGCCATGTTTAATTTTAAAGCTTTAAAGATATTTTGTTTGGCATTTCTGAAATACTGTAAAAACACGTTAAGCATAAAAGCCACTGTATAGAAAAGTAAGTCACACACTATTTACATTGGCCCATGCCACGGTGTCACATACAAAGCTTTTGTCTACTGCAGCCAAAGCAAGAGCAGTGGGTAATTCCAACCAACATGACAGTTAAGCAGAGGGAGCAGATTTTGTCCATTGATTATAAGTGGACTGAATGAGAAAATGGCAATTTTCCAGCTCAATTATGGCACACAGATAACTAACTGAATGTTAAGTACATTGATCTGTGTTATTGTGCACAGGCAAGGCCACATTAGGATAACTCAAAAAATAAATGAGTAGAAGACTGAGCTTGTGTAAAATACCATCAACTTTCAGTCCACTGTCATATCTTTAGCAAATTATAGGGGACATTTTATATATAGGCTTGCTTCTGCATAGACAATCATTTAACTTTTGGCTATGACATTTAGGACACAAAGTCAGTGTGGTTTAACTCCGGACTGATGGTGTTTGTGAGTGGATTCTGAAGCTTGGAACAATTTTGCTGAGTATAGTTCATTTTTGCCTGGATCAGATATGCTCTTGGGTTTTTGCACCAGTGTTGTCTCAGATGTATTAAATATTATTGATGACATTTGCTGAACTAATTTTCAGAATAATGAAACAAATAATCAGTAAATGCTTGAATGAATATAAATTGGCCGAGGCTCATGATATTACTGTTGTATTTCTTGTGTGTAAACCAGAGGAAGATTTATCTATGGTGAGGTGTTATTGACAGATAAAAAATTTGTATGTGAATGCAGTCTGTTAGCAAACCACTCAAGCATGAAATCATGTTGGTGATACATTTCTGACCTAATCTATTACTTTAGCTAACAGATGGAATATGCATATCAGTCAGAATGCATAATGTACTGAAGACTGCAGAACTTAAAATGCATAGCTACTTTGAGAAAAAGGACAAAGGAAAGAACTGAAATAAACTACACGTGTTGACTAAAGGAAGGAACAAATCAAGCAAAGACTCAAAGTCTTGTATTCCCCTTTAAAGGACGAGGTGATCAAAAAGTCCCACCTGCTAACCCCCCCCTTTCAGACATGGATCCAACCCTTACCTATTGCGGTGTAGAGGACCTGGTCACAACAACGCTGCCCAGATAGCTGAGATCAATCAAAAACAAAGCAGGTAAGACTCCAGGAGTCATCAAGAACCACCATACTGCCCCTAATTCATAATGATGGAGACATTGCAGTACATGAGAAGCGGACAGGCCCTGTGACACACTTTGCCCAACAACCTCCCCTTGGTGTTCAGACCTGGAAGTGTCCTGGGGGCAATTAGAGAGGTTTGGGAGAGTAGGGTTACAGAAAGGGAACGGGAAGTAGGGTAGGACAAAATCTGAGAGGTTGGAAGGTAAGGGAGATTTGATCATGCAGTCAGGTTACTAAGGCCGAGGATGGGCCGCAGGGCCTGCCAAGATGAACTCTTCTTAAAGCATCCCTCCGCATGATAAAGGCATCTTCAAAGGCTTGGAGCTAGACATAACAATGGGTGTTTGTTTTGTCTGGGGAATCAATTTGATGGGTATTATGGGATTCCTCCTGTTAGGTGAAAGCAGGGTATCGCATGATAGAAATGGAAAAACAGGGATCCTGTGGTTTCCCAGGCATTTAGGGGCTAATGCCAAACAAATTACAAAGTACACTGGTGTATTTTTCATCCGGCTGGACTGTAGCCCCAAAAGGTCTGAAAAGAAATCTGTGAAGCAAATGCATTTAATTAACAATTCAACAACTATTTTCCATTCATAATTTGTACTTTTTAGGTATTTTCATTAGACAATAAAATACATTTTTAAGGCAGTTATTTTGGGACACTGCTTCACAGATTTAATGGGTGAACACCTCTAAATTGATGTCTGACATGAAAAGCAGCATTGACCAAACTGGCTAAACTAAAAAACTTCTAATTAATGAGCTCATCAAATGAATCATCACAATGGCTTTTCTTCAACCATACAGTTTTCATTTCACTCTTCATACTAAAGTAATAACCAATGAAAAAAAACGAACAAACTAAATAATGAGACTAATTTGCCAAAGAGATGATTTAAAAAACTGATGGATGTTAAACAGCACTTCAGTAACCAAAATGTCAGAGCGACTTCACACATTAAAGCATTATGGGTTCGGGCAGATGACTCAAATGGTATCCCTCTCTGCATGCCTAATGCACCTACCCTGAAGCTGACAACTGGGGTGGAGAAGGCTCAGATGGAAGGATCTCCTCCTCAGTCCTCCTCTGAGATGGCATCTGCCCAAATATGTTGCTGCTTTCCATGGGGGGTGACGGGGACTGGGAAGCTGGGTAGCTGGTTGCAGAGGTGGCAAAGGTCATTTGGGAACGGTAGCTGGGACTTGCTCTCCTGCTACCTTGGCCTTGAGCAGGTGAGGAGGAGGGGGAAGATCTCCTTGAGAAGCTGGCTGTGGAAGGAGGGAGGAGGGTAATCTCAGACATCTCTGGGGGTATAGGAGGTTGGGCAACACTTGGACGTGGCCGAGGACGTACTACAATCTCTGGAGAGCCCTCATGAGAACTAAGGGGGCTTTGGGTGAGGGGTGAAAGACGGGAGGGCTGGAGAACCACCTGATGTCTGCTGGAATCCATCCTACGAGCTTGTCTGGGACTAAATCGAGGGGTAGTTTCAAACCATCGTGTGTCCAGGCTACTGAATGTGCTAGGGACAATATGGGCCATTGGATCAGTGTAAGGCAACACTGGCACACCCATACCGTGGCTTCTGTGTCTTAGCTGCCCTAAATGTGCCTCTTGCATAGCTAAATGCTTGGCTGGGGAGCCATGAGGCTTGGTCTTGCTAGGAGACTTGCTTGAGTGGCTCTTTGGCGCCTCCAATGGCAGAACAGCTGGGTAAGTGGGCATTGGAAGGGACGAGGGCTGAAAAGCACTGAGGGGAAGAACATGAGGAGGAGGAGGAGGATAGGGAGAGTCGTGGCGGAGATGCAAAGGATGATGCGGTGGAAAAATGAATTGGGGCCCCTCCAGACTTGCAAAGGTAAAATCCAGTCCCTGCCAAATCTCCGGTGAACGAGAGGAAGAAGTGAGTGTCAGAGGAAGTGGGAAACCAGAGACAGCATATTGTGGGTAATCACCCTCCCCTATTTCTTCAGGAATCATAGGGTGACCAAAAGGGCCTTCAGCAAGGTATGGAGGGGAGGACATGACAGAGCTTAGTGGACTTGTATCAGGCATGTAAAAAGGAGGTGGGGGATCATGATCCCCAGGGGGGGCTAGATAGCCATAGAAAGCCCTGTGATGGAGAGAGCCTCGGATCTGCCCTGTGGCCTGAAGCCGACTGCTCTCCATGATGGTCATACCTTCAAAAGGCCTCTGGAAACGAGGGCTGTAAGCTGGAGGTTGTAGGTATGATTCCTGGCTGGAGATGGGGGAAATCTGGTGAGGCCGAAGGGGGGCCATAACTGGTGGCAGTGGCCTGGGATCATCATTCTCTTCATCTGATTGCCGAAATTCAGGATAGAGATCTGATTCTTCCACAAAGGGGAAGCCCTCAATTCGCCGAGGCCTAACAGACATTTCTACGTCGGTGGGATCTATGACAAAGCGTCCATCAGGGCCTCGGCTAATGAGTTCAATAGGTGTTGTTGCTTCAGCTTCATGCTTGGAAATGGTGTACTTCTTGCTTGTTATTGCTCTTTTGGTCTTCATGTATAAAGATAATTCCTCCTTCTTCCCTGGACTTGGGGGTGGTTTCTTTCCACGCTGGTCATGACTATCTTCAGATGATTCTGATGGGGATGCCTTTGAACGAATGCTTTCTGGGCTCACCTTTCCTGAAGATGACCTATAGAAAAGAATACAAAAGAAGTAAGCATTTGAAAATATGAGATTTAAAAATCCAGTGGACTGCACAAAGAGGATCTTCACTGATGGTGCTGAGGACAAATCCAGCTACAACAAAACAGAAATGACAACACAGCTCACTTAAGGAGAGGAGTAAAGAAAATTACAGCTAACAATATCAGTGATGGCTGAAATGAGAATTATAAGATTATGGCTTAGACACCTGTTTGATCAATAGTCATTAGTGAACATGTAAATCCGATAATGCACCATGTAATTCCTTAGTTTATTACTTCATTGCATACTTTGTCAGAGCTAAGCAAATAAAAAATAACACATCATATTTCACTGTAACGCCACCAACATGGTAACCTAACCTGGGCACATACTTCACTTGACGAATACCTTTATTTATGTAACCTTAACAGATTGTTGATGCAGAGGTGTGATGACAGAGGAAACTTGTTTTTTTTTTGTATCAGTTAGGAAGGTGCACACAAGGAGGGGATATCACAAACTAAATGAACCAGTGTAAATCTTTAATTTCATGCATGACTACATTACAAGGAGGTGAGAAAGACTGACAACAACAAACTGGTGTGTTGGTAACTACACAGGCCTTTCACTCTTATTATCATAAGGGGTTGAGTATTTGAACAGTATTACATTTTAATTTTTACTATGTACTATGCACATTTGATTTAAAATTAGAGAATGTCAATAAGAACACAAATCAGAAAGCTTAACACCCATCTCAAAAACCTTCGGTATTCATGACTAAATAATTAATGTAAAAAAACAAATGTAGTATTCACAAAGAGATTACCGCTCAACTTGTTAAGGACTGTGTGATGTGGTTTAATATGACTGACAGTGAGCAAAAAACACACTTATTGTTATTAGATTTTGTTTCAAATGTTGCAAAATCCAGACTGGTGCCCTAAAGCATGTGACATTACATTTTCCAGTTGAGCCCCAAGTGTTTCAAAGCAGAGAGAAGAGCAAGGAGGAAAAAAATAAAAAGGTACCCTCTGAGATGAAACAACCAAAACTGCTCAAACTGTGGCAGAAAATATTGCGTTCATGCACAACCCTATCATACAGACGGAAGCCGGCATACAAAATGGGTTTTCAAGGTCTTTGACGATGTTTGCATTTGAACTGGTTGATGGGTGTAGGACTTGCATCCTTTTTATACATATTTTCCCTATTGCATGACAATGTAATACAAAGTCAAGGTACATATGGATATAAACGCACTCAAATTTGAGGTGCAAGTCAGCAATTCTATGTGTTATTCTTACAGCAAAGCCCATGAAATTGGCATGTCTCTCTGTGCACGGCAGACATCTTTCAGGAAATATCTAAAAGTGCTTACTTATTGTTGTGTTAGAAAAAACATACACTAGGAGTACCAGGTGTACCATTTGATGTTCTAGTTAAATATGCTAGGGTGGTAAATTTGGGATTCAAGCTTTGAGAAAACACATCACTTGATCACTTAGGGCTTCAAGTAAATATAAAGGAAGAGCCCATCATTGCCATAGATTTAAGCAACCCTGTTGTAATAGGGTTATGGTTCTTGTTATCAATAGCAATGTAAAGCTTTGGAAAGACAGAAAGGTGAAATGAACAGGATAAAAAGTGGAGTCTTTGATCCAAGACACCTACAGGAGAATGAAAAATGTACCAGTCACTGCTAGGAGTAATTCAGACAGACAGACAAGATCTGTCAAAACCAGGTAAGCCTAAGGTAAAAGTATTAAAAAAGACCTAACTGGGGTAACTTCTTTATCTGTAACAAAGTTCGAGGTTGGGAATTCTGGCTAATTTCAAATATACTACAAGCTCAGGTGATGGCAGAGTCATATATATTAAAATAGAAAACATTACCACTTTAGATAGCATGAAATGAAACTCTATACCACTTTGGCCAAATATGAATTTTCCTGACCATAAAAATGTATTTTTAAGGAAGGAGGAAATGAAAACAATTTTTTAAGCCACAATTACTTTATTAACTGGAAAACTAAACATATAGCCATTCCTCAAAAAAAATAAATAAATAAAAATAACAAAGCTTGTGCATGTGATGACCATGTGATAAACAGAGTTTTAATAGGGCAAATGCAAATGAGAAACACTATCACATAAAATAAATATTCCAGATTTGTTTTTATGGTGCAATGCCTTCCCAGATATGGATTTTGTTAAAAAATTACACTGACAGAAAGAAAAAATACTGCTATATATTTTGATTAAACTACTAATTAACTACAGTGACAATGAACACACAATAACTGAAGTATATAAATATACAACTATATTTGTTAACATAATAATAATAATAGTAATAATAATAATAATAATAATAATAATAATAATAAAAATAAAAGTTGGTTACAATATTGTTTTTATCACCGAAAATTAGTTTGGAAAAGAAAGTAAGGCTGGACTTGTTTCAAGGCTTCTTATTACATCAATTTGTAAAACCATGTAAATATGTTGTTATGCTTCCTCTTATGATGCCATCTTGTCCTTGTATCTTGCCAAGTGACAAAATGCAATCTGTATGAAATCACATTTTTTCCTGTATGTGCTTAAAGATTCAACTTAAATCTACTCTTTCTTTTCAGCACCTGTCTTGGACTAGTTTAAATTAATGAACTGTCATTACCTTAAAGTGAATGGTTATTACATTGTAAGTAGTTGAGAAACAGAACCTTAGAGG
>JAPZDY010000006.1:629403-642315 GCA_029783645.1 Ctenochaetus hawaiiensis | reverse complement strand
TACACATAATGTACATCATTCAGCACAGTGAAGTTAAAAGATCACACTATGAAGAAACTATAAAAAAAAGTTTTGGTGAAGGGGGACTTTGATTTCCTCCTACAGCAGTCATTTAGGAAAATTCCCTTAGTCAATGCATTACATGAGTGCCAGCTAGCTAAAACTAACAATACATAACATTTTCAAATTAAAAACTGTCTCCTTACTTGTGTTCTTACATTTTCCAAAATTCAGCAAAATCTGTAATTACACAGCAATGCTGTATTTAAACAAATTTCAGGATCCCACACTACTTCAGGGGTTCGTTTCACAGAGGTGGCTTAAGAAGCTCTGGGCCTTACCTTGAACTCTGAGTTGACTAACCCTAAGATGGAAAACTTTGAGTTTTGCATTACAGAACAGCTGATCTGAGTTTGTTCAATAAACTTTGAGTAGGTTCACTCTGAGTTGAGCACTGAGACTATAAAAAGTCAACATAAATAGAGCCCTGATACTACAATTCACCATGGCAACAGTTGACAAAAAAGAGGTATGCTTACTTTACTTCTTTGGAATAGGAATGTTCATGCATATGTACAGCAAGTATTATCATATTTTTTCAAAAAAAAACTGCTGTTCAAGCCAATGCATATATTTGAAGGTATTCTAATCATTTAATATTTAACACTTATATTACAGGTGAAAACTTGTGGAATGATATTGAATTTTCTTAATTTTCTGGAATAGTATTTTCATTTAACTGAAAACTCCGCAGGTGAAAAGCAGACTTTGATCAGCTCGAAATAAAATACAAAGTTCAAACAGGCTTAGGCATAATAAGCTCCTGGTAGCACTCAGCCCTGATCATATTTCAACATATATAAACAAAGTAAACAGGCACAAAAACAACACAAAAATGTGTAAAACACATTTCAGAGTGAGGCACTCTTTTCTGATGGCTCTGCATACGGTGGCCTTATTAAAAATGTTCCACATGGCGTCACAGAAAATTCCCATTTGCAAAAACATTGGGCAACACAAATAAGCTGCTCAGTTGTAAGGCATGTCTACGATGCTTGATGATGTGGGGATTGATTAGATAGACTGGAGATAGACTTCACAACAGAATGTGAAGAAAAATGGTACTGCTTAATTATTATTTATTATGATCATTAATTACCAGACATAGTATAAAAAGGCCTAACTCTCAGCAGAGTAATGCAGCCTCTTCATCTATAGGATCCTTGACAAAAGGACATACCACACTTAACAAAAAGTGTGTTTTCTATAGTAAACCCACCTGAATTTTTATTCAGACAGATGGTAAAACTCTGCTAAAATGCAAGTGATACAGACTGAATGAATGAATGAGGAAATGGAACAGCATTTCTTGCTCTGTAAGAGAGAGGGGACAGAAACTTAAGGTTCACTGAAGAAAACCTGCTCCCAACCAGGCAAGGTTCACAGACTTAGTTACCATAGTAACTGACTCAGAGCTTAAGTTAGTCCTCTTTCTCGGGTTTGACTTACCTCACTTTCTGAAACGGAAACTCCAGGGTTTCCCTCATTTCAGGTTTACCAGACTTAGAGTTTTTTACTAAACCTGCTTCGTGAAATGGGCCCCGTCTATGTTTTTTTCGCTTCTTTTTTTAAAAGAATGACATCTATCTATAGAAATTACATGCTGTGCGTTTAAGGTCTTACAGTTCAATTTTGCTTGGTTCTTTTTCTAATATCTACTTTGTTCTAGACTGAAAATTGACATTTGATATCAAGTAAGATTTCCTTTGTTCCTTTCTTGAGTGTCTACAAGAATCAGTGTGGTGGAAACTCAGTCACCAAGTTTAGGTCAGACATTAAGCCTCAATTTCCATAGTTCAGATGAGGTCATGACCACTCTGCTGTGTTCATCTAAAGCAGCGATCTTTACATTAGATGACTTGAAATACTTATTCCCTGTTTTATCATTTGATGTATTTTTTATCATCTAGCCTCTTTGATAAGACACATCATATTTAAGGCTGCGGCACAGACATACAATTGAATCTTTGTTTATTTTCAGTTTCTGGGACAAACGATAAGTGCACTGATGTGTGCATGATGTTGCACATCGCAGGAAAGATTATTATTCATTTGCTAAATGTGCTTTACTTTTGTAGCAGTGTGTGGAATATACAGACAGATCGATTTTGTGGCAGGAGCTGTCATTACATTTAGAGCTGGAGGGAAAAAGCTCTCCCATCCTTTTTTTCTCTCTTGGGCCCTTTAAATAACCAACTCCTTAGATGTATGAACACAATTGTTATGCTCCATCTAGTCTTAAACGTTCCTGTTGTAAATAGCAGCTGTTAGTTGTAAGCAAACTTATTTCAGTGTAGTCTAAACTCACTCCAAAACATACTTGTGCATCCTACACTATTAAAATTCAACTCAGTCCATTGTGTTCACATGTGTAACAGCATGCTTAGCAAAAAACTACTGAACCAACTTCCTCTTCAGCCTTTCACTGAATGAATTAATTGTGTGGCTTGAATAAATGGATCAAATTCTAGTATCAAGTACTTTTTAAGGGTTTTGAGAGGATTTGGTGGTAAAATGCTGATGTTTACATTTAGCTAGCTAAAAGCATCACTGTGCCTAAGTACAGCCACAGAGCTGCTACTGTGGCTGTAAGATCTCATCCTAATTTACAGGGTGATAAACACTTTAAATATCTTTTTTCCTTTAAATTTTTGTTTTGAGAAAAAAAGCAAGCAAGCAAAATTGGTGCAGGGGTTTATAAAATAACTCTTTTTGTTGTGGATCGATAAAGTTCCTGTTTAATGTCCTTGCTGGTGTATAGGTCTTATAGGTCTGCTGTGTACATCATTGATTTGTCATAAACAACAGTTCTAAGTGATTACTTGTATGAAGAATTGGACAAAATGTTTTTTTTTCTCTTTCTCTGTGTTACTCCTCCAGAACACTGTATCTTACAAGCCTGAGAAGAGCTGCTTTTCCAAAATTACAAATATCATTGTCTCATAAATTTGCTTCATATTAGCTTATGTAAATTAAACAGAAAATCAGACATTATATAATTACTATTTTATATTTAATATATATGACATTTGGATCACTTCGACTTGTAAGGCCACTCTACACCTCTGTTTTCCTTTTGCCAAGCTACCTGCTGCTTTTTACAGAGAATGAGAGGACTGAAGTTGGTGACAACTACTGAGGCCTATCCAAACTCCACCTGCCGACATTTTATTCCTCACAAACCCACAAGAATGTATTTCCCCCTACTTCTTCTATCAAAAGGAACATACTGGTCCCTGTTAGCTCAAAAGGTATAAATGGATAAAAGTTATTTTGTAAGACCATCGGTTTTGACTAAGATTTAGTTATCTACAGATGGTGCAGGGTTTCTTTTTTCATCAATAAAGTTTAGCTAAATGTGTGTTTGTTTCAAAGGTTGGTTTCAGTGTGTGACTTTTAACAGCTGACAGAGGTGCAGTTTCATTGTGTCTAACTGGAAAGGCATCATGTTGTCACACTGATAATTTTCAGGATAGATTTAAGAACAGGTGTGCATAGCCTCTTTTTTATTACTGCTAGCTAGAGCTTTTCCCATTGAGATGTGCCACACTCTCTTGCTATAGCTGACTTATGCTTGTCAACCCAGGGCATGGAGCAATACAAGTTTTTGAAATGCATAAAGAGCACTACATCTTCCTCCAAAATAAATTCTACCTGCTCTCTGGAGTTTGCTCTACTTCTGTGTAACTGGAAAAACCACCGTTAGAATTAAAAAAAAACACCAAAAAACAAAATAGAGTCATAAGATCAAGATAAAAATAAAATCTAATTAAAGGTAAAATCATAGCAATGACAAAAAAAACGAATAAAAGAATCAACTGAATTGCACTGACTTGCAGGGTGGGGCTACAATGAAACATTCAAAGGAGAAAATACTGCAGAGTGTCAGCTGACATCAGCTATAATACTTGTAGTTTAATTAAAACATGTAAAACACCTTGAAATAACATCAAAAATGTATGTACCTACCTTGAACCAGCAGCCGTGTGGTATGGATGGCCTCACCCTGGGGGCTGAAGGCTCGACATGTGTAGGCCCCTCGATCCTCTCGAGTTATGGATAGCACCGTCAGACTCCCATCAGACACCTAACAAACACAGAAACATTATTCACACTGTTAAAACTTTATATATCGATGTAACCTTCAAGGTCCTTAAACTTTGGTCTTTCAACTAATAACCCTCACTTTATTCACTGAGTCACTTTGAGGCTAGATTCATTTAAACATATAGTAAACAAAAATACACACATAAACACTCACAAGCACACACATAAGCACACAAAGTGTGTATCTGTATGAACACATTTACAATACATGATATTTGATAATACAACAGACTTATATATCATAGCCTATCTCTGATAATAAAGTACAGCTTACCGCAAGCAAGGCCACTTTGTGGAAATTGTTTTTTACTCATGAAATATTTAATCTGGAACTGCTAAATGCATCACAGTCCTAGCAGTCACCAAACTCTGCCCGAGAGTGCAAATAAATCATGCAATAAAATCAAATTGGCCTTTATCTCAAAGGCTGGCTGTAGTTGGCCCCTTCTGGTAGTGTTAACATAGGATCTTCCCAGAGAATAGACCAGCAGAGTCCTATTTTTTTATTTTTATGTTAAGATGTTCCTCTAATATCACGATTCTTCTAATTAGCGAACTGTAGCTTATATTTATAAGTGTTCTCATGATGAAAAACTGACTAATTGTTTTGTCAGTAAAATGTAAAATAGTGTGTTAAAATATAACTTCACTAACTGAAAGTGAGGTGTTTGAAATGCTTCTTTTGTTTGACCTACAGTCATAAATTATTATGAATATTAGCAAATCGCTAAATTTAGCTAGCTGGAACATCTGACATCTCTGCTTCAAAATGGCTTAAATGTATAATTATTAAAAGTAGTTGGCAACAAATTTTCTTTTGATAAAATTATTGATTAATCAACTAATTTTTGCAGGTCTAATGGTAGCTACGGTTAATAGCAGGTTACTTTAGCAACAACTAAAGCTATCCATCCATCAGGAAATTCAGTAACCACATTTTCTCAGTCCTGTAGTCAAACCTTTTACTATTGAACTACATCTTAATTGAAAATCCTATTTGTACCACTGTCAATGAGGTCAAGGTAATAATTCATGACACATAATGACACCTTAAATTTTAATGATACTTTGATAACTAGCCCTAATTGTACTAATGTAGTTGAGTTCAAGGAAAATATTCATGGCTCAGCTGTGATGGTTTCAAGTCAGTCAATGTCAAAACCCACCGTTAAGGACGCTTTAATGTTGTTAACACATAAGCTTCACAGTTTCTTGAAGTTTGTTTGTCAGACCTGCTATGGCATGTTTATGACAATTTATGTTTTTCTTGTTAATGTCAAGTTGTCAAACCAAATACATCTCAAAAAGCCTCATCTTTACAGAAAATGTGATTACACACAGAATCCAATTCTGTTCATAAAGACTCTTTTAGTCTCATATAGCTTGTTTATGAATGATGCAAGGTCCATCAAACAAAGCAGAGCAAACAACTATGCTGTGAGAGAAAACAAAGAAATGAATTTGCATTTGCTAACTGCTGACACTCCTATACCACAACACAAACCTAGGGTGAAAGCCTCAACACTTATTTGGTCTGAAACAGCCCCTAAAAATCTAATTTCAAAACTCTATTCAAATGCCCTCATTAAACAAATTTCCAATCCTAGAGTGTTTTCAATAGAAAAGATGGATAAAAAATTTGCCTTTTTTTGCACAGACGAAATGTCAGTACAAAAGACTGAAACTAATTGGTTTAATCATCTCATAATAAATACTGGAAATACCAGCTTGATAGTTCTTTAATTGCTGAGCTCTAATATTAGCTTGTTTTGAGTTTTGAAATGTGTTTTTTAACAAGGACTGTGGACTTTGGTCCTTATTAATTACAGTGAGAGTACATTAGGCAGCGATCTCTTAAATATTAAGTAAGAATTCGAGGAATGATTACAGCAAACAAATTCTGTTAAATGTTCATATAAGAATTTTTTTAATACAGACCTTAACTAGAACTGCAACAGAAAGTCAGCATTATGTGAAAATCATCAATATTTTTAGTCTAAAAGAAAAAATCAACTCTGTCATAATAATTCTATGAAGAGTTAAAACACTAAAACTAAAAGATCTAAACTGCAATTACAACTTATTCACATATACTCAATAATAACAGTAAATCTACTTACTGTAAACTCAACAGGGATCAGACTCGCTAATAGACTCAAATTCTCCAGGAGATTCAGCCATTCCTCTTCTCTCTTTTTCCTTTGTGTGAATGTTATCCATCTCTTTCTCTCTGTCTCTCTATCTCTTTCTTTGTGAATGGCATGATGTGCACTCAGCTTTGCCACTGGAGTGTTTGATCATTCCTCTTTACAGGTCTCTAGGATTTGAGAATTTGCGACTCAGGTCCTATTTGTTAAACTACATCTGGGTGTTGCTCAACATTCTCATGGATATTCCATCCCATATTCTAAACACATGCTAACAATCTATTAATTTCTTGTGCTAATTTTCCATAACTTTATGTTAATATTTTGGTCTTTCAAAGACAACATCTCCATCCTGTAAAAGGTACCACTCCACTGTTGCATCTCTTAAGTGTTCTTCCAGTAAAGTTTTTGGGGACTTTTTCTTATCTACACTGAGGGTCTAAGCATGGAGGTTATTGCATGCTAAACAGACTGTAAAGCCCCTTGAGGCAAATTTGTGATTTGTCATAATGAACAATACTTGAATCTACCGTTCTTAACAAATCAACAAAAGCTTTACTGTTAGCATGAACACAACCTAAAAACCACAAAAGAATTCAATAATCAGATGACACATGTAGGTATTCTATAGTTTTGTACCTTATACTTGGCACTGCTGACCATGAGGCTGCCTTCACGCAGCCAGCGGACCGAGGGTTTGGGATTGCCAAAGGCCGTGCAGGTCAAAGTGATGCTACCTCCCTCCTTGGCCTCTACATACTGAGGAGGTATATCCGTAAATGTTGGGGGGGCTGAGGAGTCAGAGGAGAGAAAATGTTTTAAAATGTAAAAGCACAAGGAACAAAGTTACAGAGACTGACCAGGTTCATACGAAACATGAAACATACTTTCTGAAACTTCTTTACAATGCAGTTCTGAGCACAAATTTACCTAAAGTATTTTAGCACTTAGGTTTGAAAAGGCATTACAACTTTCAATTGATCCAACATTCACTGAGTCCAATACACCCTTTACATGTTCTTCTCAAAGCATAAGAACATAAAATGCTGGCTGTAAAACTAAAAAACCAACAATTAATCGGCTATATCATTTTTGTGTGTGTTGCTCTGTAGCTCTTTGAAGAGTGTAGAGGTTCAACTCACAAAAAAAGGAAGAACTCTGAAGACATGTAGATATGTCTTTAAACTAGCAATGTGTAGACTATAAAAAAGCCATCTCTTTCAAACATAACTTATGACCCCCTATAGCAGCATACGGCAGTATATTTTTCTGCACAGACCCTACCCTCTGCCTGTATTTCTTACATTCCTATTTTGCATTGTTCAGGGTGTTTCAGGAAGTCAGCCTTTGGGCAGTAAAGTGAAGCTCCTAGCCAGTAACAGCCGAGGTTTAGGACTTTATAAAACGTATCTACCAGGTCACATCACTGTTTCGTCTTTCTCACACACGCTGTAGGTCTGTGTGTCTGTTATCACACAATCATACCAAGCAGAGAGGCGGATGAAGGAGACAGTGGAATGTGGCTTTAACTGAAATCTAAAAATTCTGGCACCTTCCTACAGGGTTTCGTGAAGGTTTGGGCTTTTTTATATGTGTTTTAGAATGTAACCAATGTGATGCAATCTGAAAGTACTGTTTTTATCCTCAGATTCACTGCTTTGTTTTCAGTATCTCAGTTTTCTTCCTTCATTCACTTTCTAACTCAACTGGACATCGCTGCTGTCTAGACAAGTTAGAATGTTGTGTTTGAGACAGTAACGGGTAACTGCTGCATTCTATGTCTTTTGGTAAAACAGGACAAAAACACAACCTAATCACACTTTTTGGAGAGCCCACATGGAGATTAGTCCAGATGCTGTGCTGTCCCACAGGTTTGGACTGATGTAAAAGTTACTGAAATTGTTTTACTAATACTTAAAGTACCTCTAACTTAGAGGTTAAAACATATTTTTGTTAAGAAAAATATGGCTCAATTCAAAATAATTCACTGTATTTAATGACTAAATTATTTGGTTATTATTAGGCAAATGTTGAAACAAACAAACATCTACCATCTGTTGTTGGCTTAACTTTGTCTCACATTCGTTGAACTTTTGTCTTTTTGTTGCACTATCTCCTTTTTGTGAAGCATTGATTACCCAGCGTCACTGAAACCATACTGCACTGCTCAGTGTAAATGAGCATTACAGTGCAAACTAAGCATTAGATAAAAAAATTGACAAATTAAGACAGAATAGCACTTTCAGATAAATGTAGCTATGGCAACATCCACAACATTATGCATTAAAATCTGACATTTTTTGTAACACTTACTGGTATATTATGGTTGCCAGGAGACTGAAAAGGAGACCTATCAGCTGTCAGGAATTTATATGCAAAACACACTCAAAAACAGAATGAAAAGCCCAAATGTTTACAGTTTCAAACACTTCTGCACATATCTTCCCCCCGAAAAAATCCTCAGGTCTGACATTTTCCATAGCAACAACAGCATATTTTCCTAAACAAAAGAAATAGTTTTATTCCTTCTTCAAGGACACAAGTTCGGAGTTGCTAAGGGTTTTGTTTGATTCCATCTTTAAAATATCTCCATTTATAATCAGACCTCAGTTTACTGCATAATTCAAATGCATACACTTTAGCAAAGGTAAAAAAATTATATTTAAATGCATTTAAACATTATTAAAAATGAATAACTAATCTAAAAAAAAGTCAAACTTCTAAAAGGTTTTTCCCATATATACTTTCAGGGCTTTTGACTGATTGAGAGATAGTGATGTGCCAGCCATGCTGCATTTTGTAAAACCATTTTCAAAATCCTCTTTTGCTCAGCAGCCTTCTAGATTATAAAGAGGGATGATCATACAAGACAATTGGCATGTCTTCCTACCAAAACATTCTTAAGCTGTGTTTTCTGGCCACCCAACCCCCATTTAACCCAAACCCACCCCATTTAATGCACACACATGCTGATATCATTCTTAGTGATTCAATACAGATTTTGTTCAGTCATAATTCCTGTTTTGATATTCTCAGTCTAATCACCTTAGGACTGAGGCTGATCTGCTTACATGTGTAATCCTGTAGCCTCTCAATTGCTAACATGTCATTCCATCTGCAGCCATAAGCCCCACCATAGTGCTAATTCCATGCCACAGAGATCATGACAATAAAAGTGCTTTAACCATGCAACTCCTTATTGGCGTTTAGAGTTTTATTTATTTGATTATTTTTTTGAGCTACAGTCAAAAAACAGAACATTTGTTGGAATTTTCTAACATCCTTTGTTCATACTTTCACTTTTAATCATCAGTTGACCTGATGAAGCAAATGAAGAAGATACCTTGATCATTTTTAAACCTGACTGCAGGTACAGAAAAAGTAAGCATCAGGCCACTTGAGCTGTTTTCATTCTATGCAGCAGCACTCTGTATGCATCTCATTTTTGGATTAGTTTCACATGCTTGAGAATGGAGGATAAATTGGCTTTTATGGTAGATGGGTGTGGAATGCAATGTCAACACCAAATACAGACATATCAATAAAGTTTGTAAAAAATGACTTCTTGTACAGTAAATTTGGGATATATTTGTGTTTGCAATTATATCTATATAACAGACTAGAAACGGCAGAAATCTTCTGATTTGTAAAACTTTCTCTGTCTCATCATAGCTGCAGCTGTGAGCGGGTACTATTATAGAAAACTCTTCTCGGTGTTGTATTTAAGGACACTTTGCCTCTCAATAATCAATAGCTAGTGTTCACAAATCTTTAAATTCAGAGGTTAAATTCTTAGTTAATGCATAAAATATTTAATGAAGGCTATAGTGCTAACTTATATTTATGTATTATCTGCATGCTAGAGTAGTACTTTAGGGTTTTTTGTATGGAAAATTGTTCAAATTGTGTGATAGATTTTCTTTTTAAAGCACACCCAAAGTCTTATTTTAGTACAGTGAAATCAATGTGCTTAAATAAAATTGTTGGAAGCATGGCAAACTATTGAAAAAGTGTGATTTGTTATATGTAATAAGACTGTTGAGTAAATGTATAGAGAAAAAAAAGAATCTATGGTTTGCTAGTACTGTACAGTGTGCGGGTTGACTGTGATCATAAGTCATTCTAACTTCATCCTGTCATGTAAAACCTGCATTAAATGATTTATCAAACTACCATGGCAGTGATCATGACAGTACCATCATGGGGTCAGAATACCACTGATGAATACTGACATATGTTACTGCATCATAATGTTAGTGTTCACCTCAGGTATGCTACCCAAAATGAAATGAAATGCAAAGAAATGATCAAAGTTGGAGGGGATGTTGTTTGGTGATTTGTTTGTGGGTCTTATATTGTGATTAATTATATACCATATAATTAATTGTGTGCAATCTTTCTATTTTACTAGCATAATGCTGTTATTTTTTAGCAAACCACATGCATGATCATCTTTCTTAATGTACAGTGTTAGATTGGCAAATGGTAAAAGAGATGCTGGTATTCCCTTTGCCCATGTTTTGACAGAGCTGGGAATAATCACACTGAGCTGAACTGTAACAAAGCACTATTTAAGCCTTGCTGTCATGGTGCGAGCATTTTTCTGCAGCACAGCATGGTGACAGCACTTTCCATGTCACCACAGTCAGTATAACATCAGACCACTTAACTATAAAACAAGTGTAGGTAAGAAAAACATGGTGAATTGGAGAGGTGCAAAAAATAGAAGGTCCATAAATAATGTGCTTAGATAATGGGACATTTTGGTATTATTTACTATACCAATTGAGAAATTATGAAGATGAATAGAGATGAAGCCAAATAGCTTTCATGACCTCATGAACTAAAAGTACCATAGCCGTCTCCCAACTATTTTCCAAGCGGACTGGCCAATACTCTGCCTCAGAGTGTGGCCATAATGCCCCATTTACCAAACAACCAGTCTGACGTGCTCTGTTCTGAACTGGCCATTGTGCCCACTGATGAAAGTCACTACATGACATTACACGCTGCAGAAAAATAAACTCATGTCATTGAGTGTCTCTGTTATCATGCTGGATATCAACAGGCGCAGTTCAACTTAACAGTTTATGTGTTAACGTGTTTCAAAGTATAAAAAGGAATTTGCTGCACAATGCCTCCAAACTATGGTTGTTCATAGAGTTTATAATTTGTAAGACTGGGATTGCCATGTTGCTACAGCTGACAAGGGGAAAACTCCTCCTCAAATCTCCACAATCACACAACCGCAGAGAACACCTCCATCCTTGATTAGCTTCCATTCCTGCCCACCATCAAGACCTTTTACGATCCAGCATCTTTTGGTGGAGTCTTCTCAGCCACAAGCTCCACAAGGGACAACAAATGTCCTGGTCCTGATTCCATCCCAGCTGAAATCTTAAAGCAGGGAGACTACCTCTGCACATTTGCAGTGTACTTGTTCATTGTCAAGGTATGGAAGCAGGAAAGTGTCCCCCATCAATGGAGGGACACAAACATCATCACCATCTATAAGAACAAGGGTGATAAATCTGTATGTTAGAACAACAGGGGAATATCGCTTCTTGAAGCAGCAGGTACTAGCAAGGATCATGCTCTGCAGATCGTCTGACAATATCACTGAGAGACACCTCCCAGAACCCTAATGTGGCTTTAGGAAGGCACTGTGGACGCAAGACCCGTTCATTGCCTTTGTGGATCCCTCAAAGGCCCTTGACACAGAAGGCCCAGGCCTCCTCTGGAAGGTCCTCCTGCACAGGCTGTGTGATTTCAAGGGCCCTATCGTACACCTGGTGCAATCGGGTGCGCCAGTGGCCCAGGTGTCATTGCTATCGCACACCCGGCACAAGTGTCATTTTTGCCACAAGTGTATGATAGCAAATCCACTTGTGCCGGGTCTGTGTGCCAAGGGGGAGGTCTGAGAATGAAGGCGCGTTTGTTTTCGTACACCCGGCGGAATGAAGTCAAATGCACCCTGCACTTAGACCAGCCAGAACCTGGTGTAAGCGCAGGATGCAAAATGTAAAACAGCCTGTACTGTAATATACGGCACAGTTGGCAAATGTGCTCACACACCTCTCCACAATTACACACACCGTTCTTTTCTGTTTCTGTCACTCAGCAGTGTAAAATATTTAAGTGTCCTTTGGACATATTTATTTAACTTAGTAAAGTGTAACATTTTCGATCACAAAGTTTACATTTTAAAGTAAACAGCCTGCATATTGGAGTGTGTGTATCTCGTGTTTGGCCAAGACGCACACACCCCTTTCATTTATGTGAGCCCCCCCCACATATTTCAAATTAGGAATGACTGTAATCATAATGCCAAATTAATCTCAATGGACAGGACAGGATCACACCTGTCGGATCGTCTTTAACGCTGACAGCTAGACCAACTTCCATATTCGTGCCAGCGTATTTATTTGATCAGAAAAACAAGGATTAAATAATAATTATGAACCATGAGCCAAGAGTTCTGTCTCCTCACAGGTGAATCGCCTTTCTTTGTTTAAATTCAGTATCAACAAGCGGCTGAAAGAAAAACAGTCTGTCAACCATTAATTACCACATGTATTCTATTCACAAAATGAATTTA
>JAPZDY010000006.1:610243-625351 GCA_029783645.1 Ctenochaetus hawaiiensis | reverse complement strand
AATGCATTTAGTGTATTGCATTTTCATTTTCATGTTTGCAATGTCATTTTAGTTTTGGCAGCAATACGCTTCCATAGCAGAGCCTCCCTCAGCTCAACGTTTTGAAAACTCCCACCTCTCTGTCCCACTAGAACTCAGTGGTAAAAACAAAAGTCAAATGAAAAGGTTCTGCTTATATTCAGTGATTTTGCAGAGGCTGCAAAATCTGTCTATACAAATCAAGTTATTGGACATCATGGCTGGTGATGCTGTTTTAGTGTCTTTTCAATTACAACAGGTTTTTCAAAAAAATCCAGAAAGTAGGATTTAGCGGCACCTATTGGTGAAGATGCAGATTGACAAATATCCCTCTGCTCATTCATTTCAAGGGGCAAACTCCCCACTCCCGCATTGAAGCCAACCAGAAAGTACAAAAACTTGCAATTCCTCGACTGACCACTTGAGGCTGGCTCCAAAAGGGAGCAAATTCTAATTGGAGCCCATGTTAAAATGGCCATCTATAGAGCAGAAATAAACATATTTACAGCCTGGTTCAAAAAACGTTTTTTTGTCTACAGCTTCTCTACAATCTCTTGAAAACTCTTAGGGGGGTGAATTTATTTCTAACTCATTTGTTTATTTTATATTTAAGCTTAAAAATCGGCTATTTTTGTATACATTAGGACGTGGCCTTGTTGATTGACAGCCTGTTGACAGCTAGCCGGAGGCTGTTAGCTGAGTGGGTGTGCTGTTCGTCCTTCAACCCCACCTTAGCCCCACCTCTTTTCCCATATTTGGTTTTTCGTCATTTAGGCGGGCTCTTGGCAGAGCTAGGCGCAGGCTAATGGCGGCGCCCAGGACGAAATTTCTGAGGCTTCACTTCTGCTCAGGCAGAAACCAATGGATGACGTCACAGAGGGTTTGTCCAGTGTTTTATACAGTCAATGATTCACTTCTTCCAAGCACGCAAGAGAAACTACAGCGGCTATGAAACTCATAAAAATGGCCTTCTTTGGAGCTAGCATTTGGTTCGACCGTTCTGGATTTCTGTAAAACATGGCAGTGTAACATGGCAGACTGGAATAGTACCTGTTCTTTCTGTAATTGCGCTAAACCGAAATATCGGTTGACTGATTTATCAGTGATAATCAGCCTATCACATTGCCCATCACAAATATATGGTACTGGCATATATGTTTTCCAAATGCAGAAAATAATGCCTATGGTGATTTTAAACTGGTGTAAAGTAGTGTAAGCATTGATGTTTGCTTTATTTGTTTTTTTAAAATTTATTTATCTTAATGGTCATGTATTACAATGTAAATATCTTTTAATAAATTAAGTTATTTGTTAATTAACCTAGCCTTCTGAATACTTTTACTAAGTCATATCAGTACAAAGTTGGTACACAATGAACATAAAAGGGTCTATTTTTAGTCCAGCACAAAAATTTACTGTATCAGTTGCATATATCAGCAATCAGTGATTATTTCTACTTTAAAATCAGTACCAGTATCAGAATTAAAAATCTTGTATCAGTCTGGCCGTACTCTGTATATAAAAGGCCCTTTCTAAGGCAATGACTTGCAGCTGTTTTTATTTTCAGATTATTATACACTAATGCAAGCATACTTAAGAAAATTCTTTTTCATCTTTGCCATATTCTGTCATTAGTTCCATTTCAATCCTACACACTTGACCTTTAACAGTGGCATCAAATATCCCGACCCCCTTCCCCGGCTCCACACCACCACACCTCCACACTACCACACCACCACAACCACCGTGGTACAAACATGGTACTGTTTACTCATTTTCACTGACTTAATATTTATTTTAACACGAGCTCTTTTTTCTCACAAGTCTTTTGCTTTTGGTTGAATAAAATAGAGTGAAAATACTTTTTCTTGAGAATAATATTTAAGTACTGTTTACATTTACCCTTGCTAAAACATCAAGAAGCTGGCTCTAGTGACATTTTTTATGCACCATGTTTGGTGTTTCCACCATGACTCATCCAGCCACAGATCATTTGATTCAGTACAACCTGCATGAACTGTTTCCTCATGTCAGCCAGGCAGGGGTGGAAGTGTTCCTCCTGTGGAGCTGCATGTGCAAGACATCAGCAATCAGCAAAGCAACAGGGAATCCCCAGAGCTCTGGTCCCCTGACCCTGCCACTGCTTCACTACTGTGTGTCCCTCCATCAGAGGACCTCTGTTTCACTGAGCATTTCACAGAGCAAACCTCCTTGGCTTCAGTAACCTCGCCTTGCTTGCCAGAGAACCAGGACATTGCCATTGCCCTCAAGGCAGCTGTCGCCTTACATGGTGCTTTTATAGCAGTCAGTGTGAACCTCATATGTGGCCTCCATGTTACCTTTTCTCCTCTCAGATGATAAAAAAAATATTTGACAATAAAGGAGAATTCCAAACTTTTTTGCTTTAATAATATGGTATGCATACTGCATACTATAAGTTTGTCCTCATAATGACCTTAAATCCACTCTCACTTTTCATACACTTTCAGTGACGTCTAGCTTTAGTTAATAACTTAAACACTAGAAGTTGAGGGACTAATTCAGAAGTGTTTTATTCATGTAAACATATTTACTGTTGAAAAAATTAACAGGAAAGACAGTGATTACAGTAAGAAGTAAAATGCATGTGAGGCTTAAAGTGGAATTATACTGTATATCTGTTTTTGATCATGTAAACCTGCAGTTTGTAATATGTTTATTCCTTAAATATGCAAATGAGAATATCTCAAAATTGATAATGCTTCAGTGCCCCCGCTTTGTTCACACACTGACTCCAGTCTTACTTCATAATGTTTGAAAAAAAATTCTACCCCCTTATTGGAACATCTCCAACCACAGCATTTTGGTCAAACTGGCCACCCAGTTCTTACAACATCAATGACCACTGACTGCAACTGAAAAAAAGAGCTGTGGCTCATGTCAGATGTGGCCTCATAACACTAAAAGCAGCAGAGAAGTGATCCACAGAAAGAGAAAAGAGGCAGAGGAGGAAGCCTGAGGCCTTTAAACACTTCTGGGAGAGAGAGCAGAGGCAAGGCGAAGTCAAACAGCAACTATGATGAAACTGAGCTAATGTACTGTGACCACGGGGGGAGGAGGGGAGTTGCACAGGACCGTATCTGGTGTGTATCTGGTGTCTGTTACCACAGCAACTACCGTCATCATGTGCTGTTTGATTAAGTGTCTTGATCAATGCTTGAGCTACCAAGTGAAGGCCAGAATATTTTTAGTTGCTCTGAGGAAGTCCCATGAGCGTTAACACTTGCGTGGCTGATTTCTTTTACACTCAGGTGTTTGTCTGATTCTCTTCTCCAGGGACACTATCAGTGACAGAGCGTGCTGTGTTTTTTTGCTCAGGGCCAACTTTCTCAGTCATGACACAGGCACCGCAAGGCTGGTCAGACACCACAAACAGTGAGCCATAATCAACGTCACCGTTACTTTAACAGTGCCTCTGCTGTGATCACTGTGTGAAAAGTTGACCTTTACCGGAAAAAATCTGCCATCTTTCCTGATGTTTATAGTAAACAGCATGAAAAAAGATTGCTGACGGGACTTACCATTGACGGTTAGATGCACCCAGCTGCCATTGTGGAAGGTGTCATACTGCTGCTCCAGCATCAGAACCTTACACTCATACCAGCCCTGGTCGTCTGAACGCACATTCTCTATCCGCAGGGAGGACTTGCCATGTAGACTGGCCCGGCCTGGTTAACAGAGACACGGAGGAGGTGTCAGTATAAAGGGACACAGCGAGGTGAGATGGACGGGTAGATTGAATTTAATAAAGAAAATGTAGGTAGAGAAGAAGTCTGTGAAAGTTGAATGAATAAAGAGCAGAGAGAAGAGAAACTCCAGATGAATGTTGAAGAGAAAATCAACCTTTGAAGAGTTCAGATAAAAGCATGCAGGGAGTGTACTGCAGTGTGTAAGTGTAGGTGTCCCAGAGCAACATCACACCGCATAAGACCTGTTTCCAAACAGAGTAACTGCTGCACTGCTATTGTGCAACACAACATCAAAGGGGGATACCGAGTGCAGTTGTGCATGTGCAGTGAAATATGTTATTAAAACCTCAGTGCGGCTAAGATGTCCTCATCTCCATGTGTGTGGTAGTCTATTTTGGAGACGCACTGAGGCAAGGACAGGTCATTACTTCCTCTGAGGAGTCAAAGTGGTCAACATGACAACAGTGAACCCTCAGGGTTACACAGGAGTCACAAACCGTCAGAACAGATATCAGCTTTTGACTTGGTGTGCAGAGTCGCGAACAACTGCATTTAACTTTCACAGATCAAACGCTGAAAGGGAGGGATTGATGATGTTGCTCCTGGCAATCTGGCAACTGGATCACAACAGATGGCAACTGGCAATAAGGGCTATACAAAAGGCTTTCAGGGAGCACAGGATGGCTCAAAACGTCAGCATTATCAAAGCCTGACTATCCCCTCATTAATCCCCTCACTCGCACCCATCCTCTCTACTTTGAGGGTATTCCTGACTAATTTTCTGTTTGCCTTCCTAAATCCCCTCTGC
This sequence comes from Ctenochaetus hawaiiensis, assembly GCA_029783645.1. Taxonomy (NCBI): domain Eukaryota; kingdom Metazoa; phylum Chordata; class Actinopteri; order Acanthuriformes; family Acanthuridae; genus Ctenochaetus; species Ctenochaetus hawaiiensis. The sequence continues at coordinate 620,797 of JAPZDY010000006.1, read as the reverse complement.
AGCATGACACACCAGGTAAGTATATCAGCTGCATTGGCGGCTGTCTCCGTGAGTTAAGGTTGACAGTCAAAGTGATGTTCCCTAGCCAGTGTGTGTCTGTGTGTGTGTCCTGGTTAGGCTATTTATACATCAGATTATATTTGTCCAGTTTCCAACCATGTCTGTCTCCTCTCTTGGCTGACTAAAAAGAACTTATATTGTATTGAGTCCGAGGTGTGTGTATAATATACTGTATGCAGTACCCATAGGTCCTTTCTGGGTTTGTTCTTACCGCAGCTGCTCTTTGATTCCACTCTTTTCCTTTTTGTCTGACGGCAAACAATCTATCCCTCAATATTAGATGTCCTTTTTGAACTCTATTTTTTCAAGCTTAAAGGTGAATGAACAAGGTGCACGAGTGAACCTCTATAAACACAGGGTACTATTGTGACTGTCATTATTGAAGCATAGTGGTGTTTAACCAGAAAAATAACAGAGTACTAGATTTCAGAAATGACTGAAGAAATAAAAAATCCATGTTTTCAGAAATATGTCACTTAAACTTCTAATTGTCAAAACTGCTGCATCGTCCGTGTTGAATCGTTCAGTGTCCAGTGTGACTGTAAATTAAAACAGTGTAACTGCTTGAGGCTGTGGTGGAAATGGTTGGTATTAAAAAGAACTTAAGGTTGTATTCATGCTAGGAAAGTCTACCAGTTCACTTGCTTTGGTCCAGACCAAATACAATGTTTGTAAAGTGTGGTTTGCTTTCACACTGCCCTTTTTGCAAGTGAACCAACATTTGTAAACAAGGCAACATATGTGCTAATGTCATTCACTTATTGAACAGATGTTCTGGGGTGGTGAGAAGCAGGAAGCCCTAAATGGAAGTAGGCTAAACAATCATGGAGATCTTGCGTACTGGGATATTTTAATATTGACTTGGTGATATATAGCAACAAACATTTGCAGAAACTCTTGAGCATGGTCAACATTTGATACAAAGTCATCTGTACATTGTTATGCTGAGAATTTTAATTTCAAATTTAATGCAACACTGACTATGAGAAGCTGTCAACTCCAAAAAAGTGCTTTCTGCAATCAATCTCTGCAATTTCTGGGTCAGATAGAGGTCATTCCACATTCAAACCTTAAAGGAACCGTGCCAGAGTTCTTTTGGAAGCAAAGCGTAGCAAGACCACCTCCTTAAGGAGGTCTAGGTATGCTCATTCGCTTTTGGTGCACACCCAAGTGTGATTGTTGCATTCACACCTGCCCAAATGAACTGCACCGAGAGGGAATATCAACTCTAGTGGAATTCAACCAAACTAAACAAGGCAGGTGTAAAAGCCCACTAAAAGTGTAGAAATACATCTCAGCTTATAAGGTCCAGCACACACACACACACACACACAAGTGTTTTCAATGACTGAATGATTAGAGCTCCGATGAGGTGCAAGTTAGGTAGAGCTATGCTGAAGGTTAGTTAGTAAGTCATCTGATGTCACATGGACTAATTTTTATGACAACGGTATACACTGCCTAACCCAATATAAAATATAACATACAGTTGAAGATGTCAAATGACCACGCCCACATAGTCCCATGCAGAGGTCCAATCAGGTGACACAAATGAAAACAGCTATATATGTGAACTTTGGATAAGTAGGGGCTTTAAAAACTGGAGCTTATGAAATGTTGTTGGAGTTGGTCTGACATTTTGGTGAAAATGTCTCCTCATAATGTCAAGTCGATAACACTTTATGTCTAATCATGTAGAGAAAATACAGTAACAGCTGTGCAACATCAGTCAGGCTTTAATCTGCACTGCAAAACTAGGTGAAAAGTGTTAAGAGCTGACTTTGAATAAACATGTTGAATGTCTGATCAGTGACCTAAAGACTATCTTCAGCTTCTGTTTTATTTTTTGTTTTGTTTTTTTTTTCAGTTAGTTTGCATTTAATCATACCAGGGTCATGAAAAGTCATGCTGCTTTGGCTGGCCATGTATTTTCAATCCACTGTGAATATCAGAGATGGTGACATCACTGTACAGAGTGATGAGTACAGCCTGTCGTAGCTGTTTGGGCTTTTCATGTCTGTTTGCTTGGAAATGACTTATTGGATTTGAGTTATGTCTGAGAGAAAATTGTGTGACATTTGTGAAAAACTGCATCAATCTAGTGACAGCTCTGTAGGGAAAACAACTATTATGACAGAAATTCAAATGCTGTCCCCATCAGTTCAAAATGCATTTCCTGTTCTCACGCAAACCATGTTTTTGGGTTTGTTTTCATTCAGTTGCCTGAAGCTTTAACATGAAACATACTATTTCCTCATAAATCCGAGGTAATGATGAAAAAGCATTTAATGTCATCATTCAAAGATCTCTTGTCAGGTAGCTTTGAGAATCTAAACTTGAATTACTTTATTTCTGTACAAATTGTAAGAGTCACCCTGCCAAAAAATCACTGAGAAAGTTAAGTAACCGGGTTTGTCAAAAGAAGATGGTGTCATGCCACAAAATTTATGGGATCAGAAAAAAAGAAATGAGGAAAAATAGACAAAATTTACATTTTGTCCACTGTCATTGCTTCACACAGCACACAGAAATACATACTGCAAGCACTGCTCATGTAGAAATCAAACAATACCAAACACCACAGCCGTGATAATGAGGTGTGTTATTTTTACCAGCAGTTGCTGACATGGTCTCCATGCATTGTGCCCTCTGCAGGCACATCCTACTCAATAATCACAGGAAATCTCCTGTGTTCAGTCAAAGTAACCTGAGTGTAATGATGCTATCTGCTCTGTCTGAGCTGTGCTCAATGAAGCTGGAGACATTTTCACACTCTGTTACAGAGAAAGTGTAAAGCTATTTTAGAGTGAATAAATACAAGTTCAACTCTTGTTTTCACATCATTTAGTTATAATTCGCCTGACAGTTAATACTTTTGCAAAGAGATGTTACCGGGAGGAAAGTTAATGGTTGTTAAACACAGGTTAGACAGAAGAGAAAAGACAGAAGCAGTCTAATAAAACAGTAATAATCTGACAGCAGCTCCACCGTCAGAGTCGGAGATGGTCAGAGTGTCACAACATTGGAGCTTATTTTTTTAATGACACGGAGCCATTGAGGATATATCTGATTATATATGTGTGTGTGTTGGGAGTTTTATTTACTTATTACTGCCAAAGAGTATGATTATAACCTATAAAAAGCTAAAATTTTCCAAAAAACTCCAGTATTGAGGTGTTAGGATGTCAAATCTGATACCTGCAATGAGCCAAAGGAACCTCAATTGACACGTTGCAAATGAGACACATCAATAATCTTCAAAAAATAACTTAGTTCCATAGTTTCATTACTAGAAAAATTCTAAGTGTGTGTGTATTCATGGTAATGAAGGAATGTGTCACCTCTTGCAACACTCTGGCTCAGTTATGTGTTTTAATGGACAATAATGGAGCTTTAAAGCACAGAGGAGTGAGATATATCAGACTGTGATTTACTCAGACAATACTTGTTCGTACAGATGGGCTCCAGTAGCCGCTTTCCTTTAGCTTCCAAGTTGGTAAAATACCCAGATCAGTTGAGCTCCACAGCCAACAAATCCCTTACTGAAGCTTTGATTCTTGATCTCTCTTAGTCTCATTTGTCTCTTTCTGACACAAGTGGAATTTGCAAAGACTACTTGGCTTCTCTTGTCTCTCCAGTTGAAGCACAGTCCCCAAGTGAGGAAAAACCCATTAAAGCAAAAAGAAAAACTAATCAGGACAGTGTTAATGAATGTCACTGAGTGGCGACTGAATATGTGGTGAAAGCCTTATACCTTTCCTGAGCACAGCAGAGGCTCTGAGATTTGGTATGAAGTTGAATAAATAAAAAATGGTAAATACTTTCTAAACTAAGAAACAGCATCCTTCTCTTTTATGAAAACTATATAAAAATATTTGGTAAGGATTTGAAATTATTTGCCCTCAATTAGGTGGTCTAGAACTGAATTTACTTCAACTACTTTTGAAACCCATCACTTTTTTTTTAACAAGAGTCAATTTAATGTTTAATGTTTATTTTGGTCTTTTTCTAAGACCAAAATAAACAGTAAAAAGAAATATTACACCCTAATAAGAATCAGCTGATGGAAAAACTAGTTTATAAAAAAATACTTAAGAAATATTTTTGGCAAATGCAGCTTGAGAAAAGTTGGTGGTAGCAATGCTGTACACAGACCTGTACTGGGATCTTGCAAGTTTCCACAACACTCTATCCACTGATAGACCAGGATCTTTTAATTTGAAAGGAATGAAGGCAGTGTTGAGTTTGTATTAAGAAAATATCACAGAGACTTTAACAAGGCAAATGGGGGTGAATTAAAACAAAGCTCTGTCATTAAGTGTTACAGGTGTTACAGTATAATCTGTAATACAGCACAGGAACAACATTTTTATTTAATCACATTACATACCGGTGCCTAAAAGATACCTAAAGATTGAACATGTGCACTATGTTGACTGTCCAGGGTGCTGCACTGGCCTCACAGCAGAGTTCCACCTTTATTTTTGTTCTCTCATCATCATATTAACCAGCATTTAAAAAATCAGTTATTAGCATGTGTGAATCCATGAAGGATCTCCCCCCTCCAATTCATGATGTACCCAAAAGTTACTTTTTTTCCCTACTGTTAGCTCTCTCCACTTGCACATGATAAAAGTTGGTTAAGTAAGTAAATATACAATTAAACTGGTTTATGCCCATTCAATGAACCAGACTGGCAAAATCTAAAATCAATTCAACCCTTCGCCTTAATCTTTTAAACTTGTGATTTTCCCTGTAATACAATGTTAGCCCAAGCAGTACTTTTGTTTAAAAACATGTCTGAGGTTTTCCTATTGTGCTGTTTGAGAAGGGGAAAAAACAAAGAAATCTCCCAAAAATTATATGAATGTGTTACATTTATGCTCTGCATTATGAGCTATTCTGCCACCATCTACATTAAACGCTATCTCATGACCTTTACATTGTACTTTATCTTTTTTCATACCTTTTTTCCTCCTCTATTGTTATGCATTATGTATTATTTTTTCTTCTTTTACTCTTTTCTCTGCATAGTGAAATACAACATTTGCTTCACACAAAGTCTTATTGTACAAGCCACAGACACATCAAACATCAGAGTAGGCTGATACCATTATGGCAATAGTTTACAGGATTCCCCACTGTATAGTCCATCTACAAGACAACTAAGCCGTCATGCAGATGGCTTTAGTTTGAGTGAACTGATAATAATTCTCTATATAATTGTATAATTTAATGAAAACTGTCCATGTGTCAGTCTTTGACATTTGAAGCATGGATGATGTCATGACCATGCAATCCAGCCACTGCAGATCATCTTTTGAAACTATAGCAAGCAAAAGAAAGCCTATGGACTCCAGTTTGTATCTTCTATTTATGGCCCCTCCTCACTTAAAGAGAACTAAACCCTGCACAAAATTTGCAATAACTATTTTTTGACAGAACTGGCCAACTAGGTCTGTTATCTCTACTCTGTGGAGCAGTGACAGTGTGTCAGTATGGTGATATTAAGCTCTACAGGTGTATTTCTCCAGCAAATCTTTACATGACACACAATTTATTGGCAGGGTTATTTCTCAGGAGCATGCTTGCAATGCTCCAGGGATGAGCCCATATTTGTCACAGGCCAACAGTCCTCATAACCTCTAACTGCAAGGTCATGACTTCCAATATGCGCATGGTCACAGGATTGCAGAATTTGAACTGTACCAGTGTGGCTGCAAGGTGAATGTTCAAGGTTATATGATTGTTTTCACTGTAACATACATAAGATGCAGTTTATATGGGGTAATACTAGGGGACGGAGTTACCGTTCTGTCTTGTCAAATCATTTGTAAAGTAATGCCTTACAGACAGAATCTTTTTTGCAGTGTTTTATAATACTTTGTTATTTCTTCACTGAATAAGGTTTAACAAATACTGAACTTGATTATGGTAACAGGTCAGACAGTGGGATGTTGTAATGTGATTACAAGACTGAAATTCCACAGCCATACTAAAGCTCTGTGAGGCTGTACTTTGACGCTGTGTTTTGACCTACATGACAGTGTTGCTAAAATACTCACAATAACAGAGCAGAGAACACTAATGTTTAGCCAAACTAACAGTGTAAAATGTTAACCATCTATGTTTAGTGTCCTTGGACAAACGCATTTACTAACTGGCAATAAACAAAATGGAGTCAAGTTAGATATTTTAGTAGTTGGTCACCCAAACAGTGGAAATGTTGACCTGAGGAATTCACTGAATTAAAATAAATCACCAAAAATATATTAAATAAGCTATTCAAATACTACAACAATGGCATACATGTTTCACACAGGTGTTTAAAACCACACCAGCTAGCTAGTAAGAAGGTTTAATGGTGCCCTGCATGATACAGACATCTATATGACACAATCAATACCTCAGTTTATTTTTTCTCCATGTAATTGCAGTGGCATGCACAAAACAGTGCTGTACAAAAAGTACTGTATTGTGTACTGTGAGAAAGAAAGAATGTTTTCCTAAAGTGATCTGTACTAAAGCCAAACCTCACAGACCTTCAAATAGGTCTTTAGAAAATTACAAGTAGAGTCATCATCAATTCATGTATTTTAGGATGCAGAGATCTCTGGAGTGTGTACACTCCATCAATTTTATTACAACAGTCCTGTAAGCAGAAAAACTACACAAAGAGCTTTTATGTTTAAAAAAACAAGATATATGACAGTCGTTCATGTGACTGAAATAACAGAACAGAAAGCAATTCACTTAAAGACTATCCACCGACAACCGCATGGCTGCTATATTAAGTCTAAAGATTTCCACTGATAAAAAAGACATACCGCAGCAGACCTGTGTATTTGGGTCCATTTTTCTGACTTGACTGCTACTTTGAAAAAAACACAAAAACAAAAGGACAAAACTTATCCTGTTCCTGCAAACATGTTATAACCGGAAGGTTGAGAGAAGGAGTGAAAAAGTTTTAAACTACCATTTCAAAAATGTGTAAATGTTACTGAGTATAAATCTTTACATGAACAATCTTACAGATTACATTTATATGCAAATTTACAAGTTATGTTGGCTCTGAATGTCATCTTTGACATTCAAAGACTCTTATAAGGTCTTAGAACAAAACTTGAACATCTGTTCTGAACATCATATTTTTTTGTCAATCGCCCAGATTTTACCTAGCATCACTCAGTTAAAAAGTAAAAGTAAACTGGTGATTGTCTTTGCATACTAGGTGTTGTGCATGATTATCCACACAAAATCAAGGAAGAATTTCTTATTTAACTTATGGCCCAGTCTTGGTTTAGTCATTGAGTCACTGAGCCAAAGTGAAGCCTCAGAAATTTCGTCCTGGTGCCGCCATTTGCCTGCGCCTGACTCCGGCCAAAGCCCGCCTAAACGACAAAAAACCAAATATGGTAAAAGAGGTGGGGCTAAGGTGGGGTCGAAGGACGAACATCACACCCACTCAGCTAGGCAGCTCCCGGCTAGCGGTCACTCCACGTGACCATGCCCTAATTTATGCAAAACAGACAAATTTTAAGCTTAAATATAAAATAAACAAATGAGTTTTTAAAAAATCCCCCTCCTCAGAGTTTTCATGGGATGGTAAAGAAGCTTTAGACAAAAAAAACGTTTTTGTTATTTCTGCTCTAAAGTTGGCCATTTTAACATGGGCTCCAGTGAGAATTTACTCCCTTTTGGAGCCAGCCTCAAGCAGTCAGTCGAGGAATTGCAAGTTTTTGTACTTCTTGGTTGGCTTCAATGCGGAAGTGAGAAGGTTGCCCCTTGGGTGTCCCCTGGTTCCTCTTGTGAAAAAGCCACTGCCCCTTCCTATGCATACCCTGGGTCCCAGAAACTAGGTTATACATTTCAAAATGTCCATTTAATTGTCGAAATCAGGGAAACAGATGAAGGCATTTGCTTTTGATAGATACTAAAGAGAATCACCTCAAGTGGCAATACATGTTTTAAGTATAAAGAACACAAGCCCTTAGGCAATAAAAGCAGCAGTCAGCAAGACTTTTGGTCATTGGAGTAATAGTGACACAAGTCCAGCTGTTCCTCCTGTCTTTTTTTGTTCTGTTCAGTCAGTCAAGCTCCACTTCTGTTTCCTCCTTCCTTTAGTCAACACATCAGTTTGCCACAGAGCTCTATTTCATATGACTGGCGTTAGATTCGATAACATAAGAGGACTCGCCTTGGGGCTGCAGTTTCAACTTTGCATGAAGTTTCTCCCACTGACTTGTTAGTATTGCAATGCTGTTCTTCAAAGGTCTAGTCCGGTATAGTGTTGCTTGTACTGTTTTGGTACATATATTTGACTGTTATGTGTATGTAATCCCACTGACCAACGTCCATTGGAGACAATTTATTTCATAAGGAGATAAGTTTTGATTAAACCTACTATTTAAAGTCTGAGTCAAACTTTTTTGCATAACTATGACACTATGGCAAAGGCAGGTCTAAGTTCTGTGCAGTGGAAGCACATATAGGTGTTAACAACCTTTTTTGGTAATTTGGCAAACACAAAAGGCTAAAAGGTGTGTCACAGCTGTTTTCAATCATGACCAATCAGATCAGCTTCTCCTGTCCTCTTTAAAATCCCTTAGTGAGCATCTTTACTAACATACTCTTTGATGCGCTCTTCTGTTCATGTGAGCCACGAGAACAGCAACTCAACAAAACTACAAAAAAAGCCCCTTGCACTGCACCAAAGTTCAAGTGCACTTGGGTGTGCACTTAGACCAGTTATGCACCAGTACGAAAATAGGGGCCTTTGAGCGCAAAGCATATTTATTAGCTTCAGGAAATGTCTGCTGGGGCAAGTCATTTTAAAATGTCATCATTCTTTTGGACAAGCTTTGAGATCTTTCATTTAATTTCTTTATTTTTTTTTCTCTAGCCCCCATTTCCAGTTTTATCTTCCGCTTCTATTGCTCCCTTCCTGCTTGGCTATCACTTTGTGTCCATCTCTTCCTCTCCATACTTTTCTCATGGAAATTCTTTATAAAGGGTCTGCCCACTCTATTCTAACGGATGTTTTGTCCCATTTCCTCTCTGTAACAGAATAAGACAAAGGCTTGTTTAAGACCGAGGGCAGAGGAATCCCTAGAAAACAGTGGCCCTGTGGTTGGCTCCACTCATTAACCATTGACCTTGTCCCAGTCTAAAGCGGGCACAATGTCACCCTCTGTGTATCATAACATCCTTGACAATGACCTCTGACTTCATTTCATAATGTAATATCATGGTCATACTGAAGCAAGAACACATGACCATGTGCTTCATGCACTTGCTTTGAGTTCCTTTCCCCGTGGCTCTACGTAAACCCAGCAAAGAAAGGTACAACAAGGGGTGTGTCACTAAACATGTGCTCTGTAGTGGTTTTAAGATGATGAGAGGAGCTGATTTGACTGAAAATCAGCTGTAACACCCTACTGACTTATCTTTTCCTCTCACTTTACCACCACAGACAAACTTGTTTGTGGATGTTGGTGTTTGACTTCATTAGACTGAGGAGCTCAAGGCTTTACTATGGAACAGTAAGTAAGTAACTATGGAGTTGTTGTTTGGCTGTGTCTCAAGAAGGAAGGTGGGTCATCCATTAATCACAAGGCTGATGGTTTGAGTCCCAGCTCCCCCATCCACATGTTCTTGAGCAAAACATCAAGTTTCACTGATGGACAGGCCAGTGCAGTGTATGGAAGCTTCGCCAGCAACAAGATGTGAGTGGGCAGATGAGAGGCAAAATTGTAAAATGCTTTTTCCATTAAGGTGAAAAATTGCTATATAAATGCAGTAAATTTACTGTTTAATACCCTCCTGCAATACATTATTGACTCAGATTTTTATTATCTCCTGGAAATCAATATCAGGAATACAAGGAAGACCTAAATCTTCTCTAGGGAAAAGACCAAGCAAGGAGAACATCCCAATTATACTAGTTACACACATTTTACATCAATATTCTAAGCTCAACTTGTTGTTATGCATAGGCAACACAAATATGGAACAAGTGTTAAAAAAATGTGTTCATGTAAAGAAAGCCAAAGGTGTTATTTTAATGTTTTGGAGATATTTAGTCGGTTTTCATATGCTGTCCATCTTAATTTTTCATAGTACTACTCAACAGGTTGTGCACATCAATGACATTGAACACGTTGCCCTAAGTTTGAGGCCTGTTTCCAAGTCTACTGCAAAGATTTTGCTCGCTTCACAACAGATTACCCCCTCATTTGTTGGTGTAAGCGTTGTTGTGTTCAGGGACTTAAGGTTATGTTCGTACCTGACTACTCTTTTTGCTGTGGTCAGGATTCTGTAACTCTACCCACAGGTTAGAGCTGGCTTTCCTGTCAGATATTTGTGCTTAGTGATCAAATCAATGGAGACAAAGTGTATGACACTGCAAAAAGGTAATAAAAAGTTTCTGTAGTTTTGCCACAAACTGTACTCTAACTCCAACTTTTTTTTTTCTGCAGCAGCAGGCAAATGGGA
>JAPZDY010000006.1:585314-601233 GCA_029783645.1 Ctenochaetus hawaiiensis | reverse complement strand
AGGCTTTTATCTGCACTCTTTGTTTTTAATTAAATTAATTGATTAATGATTATTTTTATGTTTTATAAAATGATTTTCTTTGCCTTCTTGTGATTATATGTAGTTGTAAAGCACTTAGAATTGCCTTGTGTATGAATTGTGCTCTACAAATAAACTTGCCTTGCCTTGCCTTGCCTTACTGATCCCAGCCATGAAATAATCTGTGATTACATCTATAATCATAACAAAGCATAAACAAAATATTTTTAGTATTACACTTCTGGATTTGTACAGATTAAACAAGATCAAGTGAGATATACAATATTAACTGACTAGTTTCAAAGCAGCTGGTATGTTTAGGTTATTCTACAGAGACTTAGTTTTCCCATTTTTCCCATTTTCTGGACAAATGTGGGAGGGGTTTCTTATCATCTAACTCCTGGAAAAAAAAGTATAATTAAGTATTTTTCAAAGTGCTCAGCAATTTCTTTTGAGACACTTGACAGCAGTCTGGTGTAAGCAGGAGCGCAAAACACTTGTTCATGTGCAGCCTTTTTAAAGCCAGTGTTAACACTTTATTCCTCACCTTTAATGGACAAGATTGCTTGCCATCATGCCATCAGTCAATCTGAAGTAAACAACATAGGTGTTTGGTAAGCTGATTCCACTGGTTAAACACAAATGCCATGGTGCACATTAGAGGTGGTTCAGATTAAAAAGCAGTAAGGCGTCTTTAAAGAAACAATAGCGTTTCAGCCAGAAAGTGAGTGTTTGTGCCAGATAACACAAATATGCAAAGCTACAAGTTCCATCACTCAGGACAGCAACCACTGTCAGAGACGAATCCAGCACAGAGCCAAAGCAGACTGGTTGGGAAAAGCAAGATTAACAACCTGTGCAGACACATTAATGTGATTTATCTCAACAGAATCTTTTTCATCTAATTTGTCTGACATAAGGTGGGCAGACAAAAACATGAAAACGGTAATGTGACAGTAATGATGTTCTATTATTATGGCAAATTCAACCTTTTACAAAAGAATACACTCTGTTCATTCAGTGATGGAGCAATCTCACTTAAAATGTGTGTCTGTGAGATTACAGCTGAATGGCCACATCGATCCAAGGCTAATTACTATGTAGCTTGCTTTTATGAGCGGAAACCCGGTGTGGTAGCATTTTACCAGTCGATACAACTAATCAGATGTACCGGCTGCTCGTTCCTCTGTGGCCTGTAAGGAATCCAGGCAGGCAGCTAGGTTCATTCACATAAAAATGACGGCCTACTGCCTGCACTGCCTCTCATTAGTGCAAGCAAACAGTATAAGGTGAACTAACGTGTCTTCATCAATCACCTCTGCAAATAAGTAGAGCAAGGACAAAGTCCAGTCTTGGTGTTCTGCTCTCTGCAGGGAAGCATAAATGTGAGACGGTAAAACGACAACAAACAGGTAAACCACGTGGGACTGCAGGAATTGTGACTGCTCAGCTTGGGTTGTTTGTGTGCTCCAATGCTAGTAAAAATTGTTAAAAGTAAGGAAAGATGAACCTGGCTGTAAAAAGACACATTCGTCTTGTTTTTTTCCGTAACACACATCAAGCATAGCCATTCTTACTGCAAGCCTTCTGCTCACTGTGGCCAACACTCTGTCACTGTCAATGACACAAATGGATGAATGAGGCAACAACATGGAATACTGCAGCTGCAGTGGGGCTTCTCTTCAACCATTCTGGTGGTCTTAGTCTGCAACAAGAGTCCATGACTCTTCCTAAATATGTTAACTAATAAACATAAGCATTAAAATTCAGTTGTTGAGCTTTATTTGAAAACTATCAATGTCACTATTATTCACTGTTATTAGGATTATCAGAGAAAGGTGGTTCAGCATTGGGCTAACACTGATGCACAATGGCACAAGAACAATGAGTAAATGAAACACTGGGCACAGCTTTTAGTTCAGAACATGAGTTATGCCTACACTTTGCATAAGATGTCAGTGTTTTCAATGAAATGTTTGGAATCATATCAGAAGTAAACATATGAACCTCAAAATGGACGCAATGATCTGCTTCACATAAGTGGTGTCAATGTCTTTTTGTCCTGCAGCTTGTGAAAAATGGGACAACGGAATGAGGATAATAACCTTGAAGTGCTTGGACAAACAACTTAAAGAAAAACTTTACTTTTTTGGAATTTAGCATATTCATCCAAAACCTTTAATGAGACGAGAACAGGCCCCTAAGACACATCCAAAAATCTCCAACACATTCCATCTATGTGGTGTGACCTGCAAATTAACAAAGCCATAGAGACACTGTTAATGTGGGAGCAAGTACCAAGGAACTACTTTTCTGGACGCAGTGACACAGCGTTTTAGTTACAGCACCTCGGTTAGTAGAGCTTCTACCAAAGGTACTGGATCTGTTACTACATCACCACTGAGTGTGAAATTATTTCAGAAAAAACAGTGGATACTTGCTCTCAACACAGACCCAAAGACACTGCAGAGAGGACTCTGCATGATGCACATTTGCTCTCATCATTTTTCACATGAGAACTATGCTGAATTTACAAGCACAATGAGAGGAGTCTTGTCTTGAAGGATACAGCCATCCCATTAGTTGGCATCCCAGTGAGAGGGGAACTTGACAGTGACTGTTCTTACTTTGTCAATGAAACCCTTTGCACTAATGTTACATAATTATTTTACAAGACTTGCTGAATATCTCACTCTGCTGGATTTGCCTAGTAACAACCATACTTAGTCGTAGCAAACAAACAGAGGACTCTCCTCTTCTTGTCATCAACACACTAGTAGCATTAGTTGCCAGGAGCTGTGTACAATCAATGTGCCCAGCGGTTTAGAAAGGAAAGTAGTTTCAGTAAGATTAAAATGAATAAAATTATTATTATTATATTATAGCGTTGTAAATGTGCCAGTCACCACATGGTTACAGTATGTAGATGGAGCATCTATGTTCTTGTCTTACATAAAGATTCTGGATGATAAGGTCAAATTCCCAAAAAAGAGCAGTTTCCTTTCAGGAAGATGAACGAATTGAATTAATGAAAGCAGAAGGAGACAGTGGATGAAACACAAAACTGTTAAAAATCTGAGCAACTTTAGAAATGCTGCAGGTGGGGTATGAAGCTGTGACAACGTAGAGCCGTGCCCATTGGAATCAAGCAGTTTGTCTACATTTCTTTCAGCAGAAATGCTGTTTGTAAGAGCAAGGAAAAGGACAGGATAAACAGCTTACTGAAAGCACAAAGTCAGAGATGACATTTTGCTAAGCATCAATCCCAGTGTTTCATGTTTCTCCATTTTGCAGTTACCAGAAGGTGCTCATTGTATTATCTGTCTCTGTTTTGAGTCTTGACTTATCACCTTGAGCTTACAAAGGCATATTAAGGCTTTAGGAACACATTAAAAGTCTCCAGAGTCGCCTTGAACTTAAGTCAATGTGAAAAGCAACCAATTGCGTAGCTTTTGCACTAAACAAAAATGTTTTTTATTCTTATATTAAGGTTTAAATGGGAATGACAGACTGGACATAAAAGAATAAAAACAGTCACAGATATAAAGTGAAATATAAATAAAAAAAAATCAAGAGAGTTATGTTTCTTTTAATCCAAGGCTAAGCCCTACAGCATGTATTCACCATTACAACACACCAGTGAAAGCACCTTGTACAATAGAACATACAATATAGAAATGTCTCAGAGTACATCATTACTGTCATACATCTATAACTGCCTCAGTACATAACACTCCTGTGTAACATATATATAGCAGATTACATCACTGGGAGGCTGTGTGTCAGAGGAATCCTGTGGATTTGTCATTTGATGTGCATGTGTGCTCTCATTCTTGCTGGCAGAACCAGATAATAACTGAGCAAGTGTGCTTTTCCCAGAGGTGAACACCCCCCTCCCCCTCCCCTCCACTACTCCATCCCCTTACTCACACATACACACGCACACACACTACCTCAAGTGATGCTATGTGTTGATTGGCTGCTGGTGACATCATGGCAGATAGCAGGAAAACAGGCCCGTTGGAAGGTATGACTTCACTGTTCAAAACTCATGAGACATAGAGGGAGCGAGAAGACAAAGAGAGGAGAAGCAGAGCTGATTTGCTCATCCTCCCCACCACCTATAAGGGTTAAGCTCATTTACAATCAAAGACCCAGGGGAGGGCACTAACGCAAGGTATAACCACTGAGGTGCACTTACACTCACTCACACACACACACACACACACACTGTGTGTGTCAGCAAGTCGGAAGGGAGGGAGGGTTTATGCATGTTGGATATTTGTGATTCTTGCCAGGAGTACTGTAACTTGTAATTTCTTGTGAGGAAATTTGTCCTGGCTTCTTCAAAGCCAGCATACATTGGAAATTATATTCTGCTATAATATTACTTAAACCAGAGGGGAGAGAATGTGTGAAAAAAGGGAATTTTGTAATTCTGTAGACTCAAGGACTTTTGGTGTTAAACTTTTGTGTGTATTGCTTTTGTATATACATCAAATCCTATTATTCTACAATTCTACAATTTCATTTAGCAGACGCTTTTGTCCAAAGCGATGTACAACACAAGCAAGAATCTAGAGGAAGGAAAAACCCGTAGTAAGTGCAAAAAGTGCTTCAGGTGTGATTGGTCACAGGTATTGCCAGGTATTGCCATCTATTATATCTGTATGATTTTGTATGACAGACTACAAACACTGCAATCCTGTTTATCATAGAATAAATAAATTACCTTGTATCCTGAAATAAAGTTAAAACTTTTACTGTATTTCCAGAAAAATGTCTGAGGAAAAATTTTTATTTTAATATATTTTCATCCACCCATATTGTGTGATTAATTTGAATTTAAATGCATCGGGATGAATGCTAATTCTCTTATCTGGTTCTATTGCAAACAAAAAATAGCTACTGCTATTAATCCACTAGTCAATTACCTTATAGCTACTAAATACAGTAGTCCTGAGTACCCCAGTTTTCAAAAGGTTCCTTCCAGATGTTTAACTACCTTTAATTTTGCTTGACATGTTTTTTTCACGCGAGATAAAAATATTAATAAATCAATCACCATCACAGGTGTCATGTCCTACCTATCACTGCTCATGCTACTTTGACCAACAATAAGCAGCGCACACCAAGTCATCGAGCACTAGAGGAAAATTCAGAATGATACAGAGGATTATGAAAACATCACTTTCGGAACAAACTGTCAACACCAAAAAAGATACGAACACACATGAAGCCTAAGAACCAGCATTTAGATGCAGGGTTATAATTGAAATAGTAATCATGTGGTTAACGGTTCAGTGTTTTTTTAATAGAATCCAAAGGATGGAGGAGTAATTTACAATATTTTAACTCAATGCAGTTAGATAGCAGTGTGATATTTTGGGCTGGGAAAATGTGATACTGTCACATTATTTGTTGGTTGTGGAGCAGGTGTAGAGTGGAGGAACACACACTGCAATGTCTGCTAGGAGATGAAATAGGCAACTTTAATTTTCCTTCAGCTAAACATCGGCTGACAGAAACGCTCTGAGTGAACCCAGCAGGTAACTGAATGATGGTTCCTGCATTTTATAAACTATAAGGAGGAAATCAGAACTGAGACTTGTTTCCTGTCAGAACTTCTGGAACAATTTTTTAAAACGCACCAGTTTTGTTGAGAAAATAGCATAGAAACACAATGCCAAAGTGTTCACTCTTAGTCCCTTGAGTTGCATTTTAACTATCCATCCATCCATCCATTTTCTATACCGCTTAATCCTCTGCAGGGTCGCGGGGGGGGGCTGGAGCCTATCCCGCATTTTAACTATTGTCATAATTAATTATTACTAATTATTGTTGTTATTATGGAAATTCACGTTAAACTCCAATTCTTCATATTGAGTACACAGTCTGTATGATTTACCACTAATCTGTGTCTAAGTCCTGGAGTGTCAGAGATGAACTATTCTTCCTTAGTCATAAAACAGTGTAACAATCAACGAGTGACAATAAAATCCAATGTGACAATACAGACAGACTTTTTTTAAAGCCTCCAGAAAACTACATTTCTATACTGACAAACAAGACCTTGCATAAAAAATCAGTGAGATCGATGCAATGATTAAATGATTCAAGTGTGCCACACACACACACACACACACACACACTACGTACTCTAGCAAATTTTTTCAGCTGAGGATGTGCTGGCACTTGAAACAGTGAATACATTCAAACTTTCCTTGTTCCTGTCTCAGCTGGTCCCGGTGCTCAAACCTGGTGCTTTCTAGCAGTGACAACTGGCATACTGTTAAGTGCCAACAAAAATGAAAAATAAATGAGTTTTACACAACATAACATCAATTATTGACGACTGTAACAAGGTCAGTGCATTATCATGCAGCCTTCTCACATCTGTATTCTTGCACCTGCATTTAGTTTTCCTGCATCTTATTGCCAAGTTGAGCTCTGCATTGGTGCTTATAAAACGACAGCCCTGTGAAATAATGGAGATATTCATTACACTTGAGCAGTTTTTGTTTTTTTAATATCTTTATATCCTACTGACATTTCACCCCTGATACATGCTTTCTGACTTAAACAAAATGTAAAATCTGAGCCGTTGAACAGAGAAATTATTTGTGGTATGCAGGACATTTTTAGCCTGCAAAGTTCTATGTGTGATATGTGTTTATCCCTCTTGGTCAAGTCTTGTTGGGTTTAAAATTCTTATGATCAATGACAAAATAAATTAATAGAAAATTAGCAGCCTTCTTCCATTGAGTATTGCTGTATGATAAAAAGATATTTGTTCCCAAGGTAGATGTTAAATGTGTTGCCCCATCCAGCCAAAACTTTCTTGAGGCAAATAGTTCACACAGATTTGTCCCCATTGCTTGGCTCCCCTTTATCATCAGAACTGAACCCAAAAGGAGTGGAGGCAATTTTCTTTTCACTTGTCCCATAACGTTATCCTCTCCATCACAGCTGCCATCTTTCTTAGATCAGCTGTCTGTTTTCACTATTAGGGACTGACCTTGACTGGAGCGTGCTGTGCACTTCAATCCATGTACTTAAAACAGTGTCTCCATATTAGTTTAGTAGAAAGGGAAGAAGAGGAGGGGAAAAAAATAATTACTTACACGCATCGCAATCCAGATAGGAAAGATTTGGCATCTTTTAATAAAGTATTGATTCCATATTGATTTATAAACTGAAGATTTTCTAAATGTTTTTAACACCAGGACGCTGACAGAACAGAAAAGGCAGAACTCAACTGCAAAATCAGTGCAGCGCTCAAACAGTCTTCAGGGCCCACTTACTGTTTTGGAACTTACAACATTTTCATCTTCCTAAAGGCAGTGGTAGCAAGCATGTTTGATTTAAAAATAAAATGTAACATTTTCACAGAAAAATGTCTTTTTGTTATATTGGTGTTTAATGAATTATCTAAATAAGCACATTAGTAAGATAAATGTTGTGTAAAGTATATTGTGACCTTTCCATGTCATCATTCAGAGACTTATGTTAACAGAGCGGAGCGGCAATCATCAGTAATAAATGAGACTGGCTGGCCAACACACACACACACACACGCTGCAGCATTTAACAACTCAAACCAACTCCAGGGTGAAAAAAATAACTTGGTTTTCAGCCTATTTCACCTCAAAAATCCTTCGCCCACTCACCATATTGTACAATGATGGCAGTCCTCTGAGCTAACAGTGCAGCAGAGAGGCTACTCTCCATTGCTGCAGACATGATGTTAATAACAAGAGTGGAGATCCGCCTCCCCTTCATTCTGTTATCCTCATATAGACAGGAGACCATAACGTGCTTTCAAATACATTTATTCTTGAATTAATGCAGTTAAGTAAAATATATATTAATTTTTAAACATGACTCTTAATCGTATATAGAAATCAAGATGCATTTAAAATTGCTTTTATCATCTACTCAAAGCTTTCTGAATCGGAATTTAATCAAATCATGATGTGCCTCGAGATTCCCAACCCTAAAGAGGGGTATTTGTATTTTGGACAGTACTAAAAATTATACCGTCACTCTTGATACTGTTCAAACTCCTAATAAAAACACTGCCAGTTACCCAACTAAGTTCAGGTAATGTACAATGTAACGGAAGCAGCTCTGGACTACTTTGCTCTCGACCTAACATGACACAGGAGAGGTCAGACTGATCAGATTTTTAAACAGGGTTACTTAACAAAATCTACAAGTTGGTGCACAAGAGCAGACTAACTCACAGGAACTATGTGTTATAACTAATAGAGTGTTACTTAATTCTTACTGCACTCTGAACTCCAACACCATCTGTTACCAAAATCTGGAGGCTTAAATCTTTGGGCTCAAGGTTCTGCAGTGGCAGTCACTCACAGCACACATTTAAAAGTCAGATCTCAAAAACAAGTGCTGTTTTAGCCGATATTAGGATGTATTAGATGTATTACAGTGCTGACTTTTACATGTGTGTCACCAAAGGACCAAATCAATCAACTGTTCTTTTTCAGATTCTCCAGGATTTACTGTAGGTACTGTGGATGTACTGGTGGATCAAAAGCAGTGGTAGATATAGTGCAATCCAGCCTGTCACTATATAAATTAAAACATAAAATCCTTGTGGTGGTAATTAAAAAAATGATTTTCAGTCCAAAGGGGACGTTCTGAAAGAAAAATAGCCTCTCTAGCCCAAAAGCATTGCAAAAGGCCATTAAGAGCTTATTTGCCTTTGAGAGATCCAAGACAACTGATGTTTAAAAAATTAAGCAAAGTGTGCAAAACCATGTGTCCATATATCTCTTGCAGAGAGAAGGAATCCTTTTTCAAAGACTAGTGAGTGAGAATGAAATATAGAAACTGGTATGTTTGTAGATCAGGCTCAGTCTAAATGGGAAGAAAAACAAATCAAGACATTTCGCCTACAAGCTTAAAGAAACTGCATTGCTGATTTTTTGTTTGTCATCATGTGCTACAACCCTCAGATATATCAGGGTGGCTTAAAACACTAATGCTACACCAAAGGGTGCTAGACTTGACCTAATTCTGGTCTCCTACTCTCATGCAAGCATCCCTCATCATTTGGAATTCAAAGGAGATCTTCCCAGGGTGCAGAGGCATCTGATCCTCCTGCTTCACATGTGGGTTAAGCAAAAAGAACAAAATATGTCGGTGGTAGCCTTAATATTGTAACACTGCAAAAATGTTGAATGTATATGGATACAACAGCGTTCACTTTCAAAGGTCTTTAATCCTGGATGCCATATCCATCTGTTGTTAGTCCATTCAAACAGCCAAAGCCACACGCCAAGGTGACTGTCTGGTTTCTGTCAGACAGCAGCTTTAAAACACAGACTGCAGGTCAGCCAGTTCTATCATGGTGTTGCTGTCAACCAAAGTATTTTGTCCATTAATCCTGTCCTTGTCTATGACCAACTTTCTCTGGCTGCGAAAACTGATAAGCCGTGTCCTGACAGATTTCACTGTTTGCTGGCAGAATGTTCCAAAGATCCTGTCAGTAGCCAAAGAAATCACTGCCGATGAAAAAATGACAGGGCGTCCCCCTACAGCAACCCCAACGCCACTCAAACAGCTGCTGCTGATGGTTCACCTGATCGTAATGATACCTGTGCAAGACCTGTGCAAGCATGTCTCACAAAAATCACTGCTTACAGCTTTTTTGCAGCCTTCTCCTTGGCTGTTGGTCTTCTGAAGTGAACTTGCCATCCCACAAGAGGAGTTCTCAACTGAAATTAACTGCAGTTGAAATTTATTGTGGCAGAAGGAAAATCAGACAGAGCAGATGGTTCTCACTAGAATAAGTGAAACTGGCAAAGTTTAACTTAAATGGACGAATCTCAAAGCTCCTTTGGCCTTTCTAATGATGTGAGAGTCAAGGAGGACAGATAGGCTTTTGAACCTTAATCCTTCTTAATGAATTAATTTCTGCTTAAATCTTCACAATGTGAGTCTTGAGACAATTGTGTTGTATTACAGTTCCAGAGAGAATGTTTAGAATTGAATGCATTATTTTTTAATTTTTTCAAAATAAACCACTTGTAGTGCTGTTGCATTTCTCCACAGAGGACTGTTAAAATGTGCTGCATTGCTTCTCAAGCTCTGTTAGCTTCAGCTTTAGTTCCTAGTTTAGTTGGCTGGACAATCTTCAAACCTGCAGTCGGTCTGAAGAGCTGCACTTCTAGGCAGGCTTCAAAATTGTGTATTCTGATTCTCTTTTGGGATAGTTTAATTTTTGTTGTGTCCTTATTTCATCCCAGGGCTACTTGGTTTATAATGTGCCTGGGGCTCTCCATCTGAGCTTTTATTTGGCAACAAAAGATTGAAATACTGAATAAATAGACTTCTCGTATTTCTTATCAAGTTTTATGTACATTCTCTCTTCACCACAGAACAGTCTTAAAGAGTTTTTATTGTCTTTGTCAGTATCTTGTACATGCACATGGAAGCACAAAAGCCTATAGTTTCTCGCACCAAAGAGCATCAAAGCTGAAGCACCAAAAAATACAATTACCAACATTAGGACAAAGGAAGAAAATGACAACTTCTGTCTACACATGGTTTCAAACAACGTAGCTTTGACCTCTTCAAATAAAAAAAGGGGTTCCTTTAATCCTTATATATTTAGTGATTGTTCAGATTAAAGATTGTATCAGTACTAGATGGGGCACATAATGACCTGTGTAGGGCTTATTTATTGTCACTCTTGGCCATGCCAAGTCAAACCATGCCGTGCTGAATTGCATTCTCATTTACAGTTAAAAAAGTGCCAAGTTGTGCACCTGAAGATGGACCATCCCCAGAGTGTGTTCAGTTTTCAGTACGTTTGTAGCTTCTAACTTTATCTCTGTGGTTTGAAGTTAATTTGTGTCAGCATCCCCGTTTGTACTTTCACATCCCTGCTTTATTTTACCGTTTGATCATGCTAACCTTTAGCTGTATAAAGTCATGCTAACTTACTGCTAATGAAAACTCAACATTTATTGATTTGAAATGACAGATTTGAAAAGATAAATTAATGAGAGCTCTTATTGTGATGGATTTATAAAATTTAGAATGTGTTTATCATCAAAATTGTTAGAAAAAAATGGTAAAAACAGGTCTATAATACTACAGGGAGGAGGAATACAAGCAGTAACAACAACAAAAAAGATGTTGAATGAAAAGCTGCACACCGCAAGTTCTTGCTGCACTTGTGCCAACAGCTCACCTTCAGGTTAACAACTTCTTTTACCTGCTGTGCCGTAAGATGGCAAAACACTCACAGGAAAATAACAGCTGGATCGAGACAAGCTGCTAATCAGTTACAGACACACCTTTATGCAGGTAGCTCTGTTTAAATGTCCCTGCCAATTATATTGAATCAAGCCAGGCTTGCAAATGTGTATAAAATATCCCAAATGTTGGGTTTTTTTAATCTAGTTTATAAGACATGATGAGCTCTGCAAATCTACTATTTTATCTACTAAAATCTACTAAATTGCAATCTAGTAATAACAGTAATAATAGTAATAATAATATAAGTAAATATATAAATCAATAAACATGAACCACTTATATTTGGCCCTGTTCTCAAAAGATACACACAAAAAAACCACCAAAAACCAAAAACAGGGCTAAGACTTAATTTTTTAAAAGGTGGCTTTGAACCTGTTGCAGGCCTAAGAGTCTTAGACTTGCCGCTGAGTGTCTGCGAGGTGGACAAAGCAGTGTTTTTGAGCCTCTTACCTCCCATTAACTGGCAGGAATTAAGACCAGATGGCTGAGGGTGGATCAGCCAACACTCAAGTTTAGGAATACCCACAAAGAAAAGACAGGCTACTCAGTGGCTGAAATGAAACTAATATTTAACAGTTGGATGTTGACAAACAGAAGCAGACAATGCCAATTACTCTACCTTCTTTCATAAATGTTGACTCAAGATTCCTCAAGAAACTTAAGTAACTCATTTACCAAAATCACTTAATATAAATAAAAGAAAGTTTTTAATGCAAAGAGCTGGAATCCATAAAAATCTACAGTAATGCAGCATGTTTCACATAAATCATTATTACTTAGCACAACAAGCTTGGTGAAAAATTGCAAAAAAGAGAGGAAAATAGTGAGGAACAAAGGGAAAGCAGGTCATAGAAGACAAAAAAGTGAAATTTTGGAACAATTGGAAATCCTGTACAGTGCCTCTGAATTACAAAACTAGTAGACGACAGTAACACAAAGCCAACACTTCAACATCTCAGCAAAAAGGATCAAGTAGGTTACTAAATATCAGGTCCCTAAAGGGGACCAGTACTGTTACCAAACATAAATTAATGTAATTGGTAGCTGAGATAAAATAGAAAAGAAAAACAAGATAAAATCATACGTTGGGACTCTTGTTCTAACCTTTTCGTCTTTTTTTATTTTTTTATTTTTTGAGGTGCCACAAAGCGGAGATGGAATATTGCACTTAAATTCACTAAATTGGTTTAGTGTTGACTAATAATATTACTACATGCAGTTTAAGCATAAAATTATTTTTTTTCAAGAAGGAAAATATATTAGTCTTTACTTTTAAAATACCTGTATTGTTTTCTCTTTTGTACCTCCACCGTGATTGTTTTTTACTAAAGAAAGCACATTTCTCAATTAATCGATGGAATTATCCATTGAAAACCTAATTACTCAAGTACTCAATTGCTGCAGCCTTCAATCTGTTGCATTTTGTGCTCAAAACATCTTTAAAACCTGGAGATATTAAAAAAAATCTGTGCTGTTGCCATGTTTAGCTTTTACTTGCATTCTCACCACTGATTAGCTGAAGGTTCTGTGTTCTCATGGCAGGTGTGAAAGCACCTGCCATGCTTCAATTGAATCAAACTCTGGCACATCTACACCCTGGTGCAGTTCGTCTTGGAAGGTGAGAACGACCTAATCAAACTTGAGAGCTAATGTTGGAGCATTGCCAAGGGAAGCCTGTAACGTTATGAAAGGGAAACCAATCGCAATAAATACTGGACATTACAGGCTGACTGTGAAGGGATCCATTTTTGTCTGGAAAGGCCTACACAGACATTTTGCATCTGCTCAGCTGTCAACATGCATTACAAGCTTAAGCCTGGCTCACTTGTTTCCCTTCAAAAGAAAATTTAAACAGTACATTATAAAAATCAATCATTTACAGGACTCCTTGTGCGTTTTCTGTGATAACAGCACACCATCTTTTTGAACACAGGTATAAATACACATTCACGTTCACACTTACATCATGTGGCAGATGGTCTTAGCCAGAGACACTTCACAACACTGTTCAGTATCCATGAGTGAGACCATATAACACTTATAAGTAGACAACTGGTCTCAAACAAATCTTCACAGTGATTAAAATGAGAAGGAGAATGAGTTTGTTGATGTGAGCTTCAACTCATTTTGCAAGAGAAATATTAACTGAGCCAGTCATTCTGTCTTAAGTGCAGAAATAACAGGAGAAAATCATTGTGGATTACTGTGGCAGAGAAATATATCACTTAGCACTCCAGTCCAATTACTACCATCAACGGCTGTGACCATAAAACAGCAGTTTTCATTGCACTCATGTCCCACCACTCAAGACTCAGTTGGACCTGAGAGGGTTTTTCTAATCTTGACTGAGACGTCAGAATCAAATATTCTCAACAATGTCTTGAATTTACAGATAAAAGTTGAGCTTGGTGAGTCATTTATGAAATTGAAGACACATTGGCATATCCTAAGACTCAGGGAAGAGCTAAATAAGTGAACCTTTGGTTTAGAATATTTACCATAGAAAAGTTTGTAATGAGAAATTATATGATTCATCAAAAGACACTCTGTTCAACTGCAGAGCCATAGCAACAGTACAGTTTAGTGCTGGCTGATTTATATGTCACACTCTCAAGACATACATCTTTAACTGCAGTGGTATTAAATTGAACCACTCTTACTGATACATGGTTGGCAGTCCCTTTTGATGGATGGAGGTGTCCCATGTGCAAGTAAGCAATCATTTTTATATTCCCATTCAGTCAAATGACTTCCTGGAATTTGTAAAAGGGACTGAGAATCAACATTCCAGTCTGCAGCTAATAGCTACTATCCATTGGTCAAGCCCCTCCACGTCTTGCTGACCTCACCCAGGGTCCACTAACTTTTTGGCTTATGAGCCAAGGGGGCAAGTAGATGAAAATTAAATAGGAAGACAGATTTTTACCAGCCAAAAATAATGAATAGCTTTTTACTATTATAATTTGCAATTTTTAGTATTTAGTATTAGTATTCATCTTGTTCTCATATGTGATTCTCAATCAATATTATATTAGTGTGCAGTAATAATAGCAGTAATTAATGTTGAAACATGAAATATCAATTTATCAAAAAGCATTACCAACTTACAATGACCGCCTTTACTGAAAACATGCACTTATATTTTTCAGTTGCCACCATTTTATCAATGAATGCAGTTTAACGTAATATCCAATTTGCTAAATCAAGAGGCTACAGTCGGTTAGCAACAGATCTTACTGACCATCTGACCAATGAACATGTTCCTCCTTGTGTAAGTTTTGTAAGCTTATCGTTCGCTACCACAAGTAACGTTAGCATGGTGATGAATGTGCTTTGATGAGAGGACATGTGAGCTAGCAACTAACATAGGATCAGTACGACTGTCTGTGACCCAACTTCAATCTTGGGAGCAGTAAGTTTTGCCATGTTTAAGCTTCTTTACCATACTTTACAACTCTATTCTTTGATTTTATATTTGACCATTTCAACCTGGCATCAGCACCACTGCTAATATGGGTAGCATCTATTGTAAGTTCAGGCACTGGATGGAGTATATGTTATTGCGGGTAAGTCACTAAGGTTAGGTACCGAACTTCTGATGGTACCAACCCAATTACTTAGGCATCTATTCAAGTAAATCAAATTGTGCTGCATTTCAGTGCCGTATATGCACCATTGAGAGAAAGACACAGTGGGAGACGTCACTCTAAAACTTAGCCCTGGGCTGTGTGAAATTACTTACTGACATGCTGTATAGTTTACCATAAGGTCCCAAATCTTGGTATGAAACCAACAGCAGTACAACTGCATGCTGAATACCAGGAAATGTTACAGTATGCATTCCTCAATTGCTGCACACTTAGCTTGTTAGCTCAATGCTAACTCACAATGGAAATTGCCATTAATGTGCTGTTGGAAGTGAGCATTGTGTCTGGGATAAGAGTATATTTACAAACCATAAATTTAATTCACATAGTTCACATAAAACTCACATAAAATATATATAGGCAGAGTGTAAAGCTCGAGGGGGACTTGTCCATATTGTTGACTGTTATGCTTTATTACCAATGCAAGCTGAGTCTGATTCTGGCAGCCAGGTACTACACCAAGTGGTCACCACTGTAAGCATAGGGCAGGGGTCGGCAACCCGCGGCTCTTTCAGCGCTCTGCTGCGGCTCCGCCTGTCTTTGGAAAATAAGTAATGAGTATTTAATTAAAATTTATTTTATTTTATTTTATTTCGTTTATTTTTTAAATGTAATTCTAAATTTGAAGATTATGGTGCTCTTGTGACATTAAAATAAAATGTGATTATTTTCTTTCGTTTTTCTTTTTTCTTTTTTTGTCGCTCAAAATATACGTCATAACCGCAACACGTACGACACCCGCTGGTGCGCAATGAGCTTTTCAAGCCCCGATAGGCCAACCATGAATACTTCCAAGAAATGAAAACTTTCTGAAGAAAACGGAACGTTTACCAGACAGCAAATTAAAGACATCGATTCAGCCGCGGCATACTAAATCGCCAGCGTCTTTTTTTCGGAGTTCAAAATGTTTGAAATGTTTTAGTTGCATGCAGAAAAAAAAAAAACGTTTTGTCTGTAGTTCA
>JAPZDY010000006.1:559590-571567 GCA_029783645.1 Ctenochaetus hawaiiensis | reverse complement strand
TTACTATGATAATAAAGTTAACACACTACATTTTGATCAGTGATCAGCATCACCTGATACTGCCTTCAGTTATCACTGATCAGCCCCAAAATCCTGAACCATACTGAAAAGGCAGCATTCCAAAATCCACACTATTATTTCATAAGTAAAAAGGTAAGCTAACTTGCAGAATGTTTTCAAAGTTAAATGTTTACAGTTGGCTGTTATTCAATATATTCTTTTAGCGGAAATTATTGTCTAAGCCAAGCCATAATTTCACAGTTAAAGTTTATAATGAATTATAAAGAATTATAAATATGGTAAATTTGATTTGATAATATTTAATATGAGCATATTTTTGTCATATCACCCAGCTCTACTTCCACACTACAGTGAATACTGATTAATATTTTTTGGCAGATAATGCCCAGGTCCAGATTTCCTCCATAAAACTGCACTCTCACCTTGTTTGATGTCTCCTGATTGACAAGTCTGCTGGAGGCTTCAGATTTCTTTTCCTGCACATAGCTTTCAATTTTGTGACATACCAAGTCTAGCTTGCCTATGGTACATTGAGACTGACATTTCGGACTAAGTATCATAGCATTGAAACTCCACTGCTCAAGGTCACAAGCAACCCTCAAATGGCTTAGGATAAGGACATGTGCTAAATTCTTGTACTCATGTACTGAGCACAGACTTTTACACAATTGATCACAGCATCCTATTAAACAGACAATGACTGGATGGGGATTTCTGGCACAGTTTAAAAATGGTTTGCATCTAACTCACAACTAAGAAGTTCTGTGTTTCTGTCAATAACCGTGTTTCTTTATTGTCTTAAGTTATATATGGTGTGCCTCAAGGGTCAGCTTTAGCACCTTTTTTATGTTGTCTACAAATGCTTCCTCTTGAGCACATCTGGGCACAAAACTAGAAGACAGTTACTTTCTTCAGCTGAACTGATGCATCGTTTTTATTGAATCCCAGCTCATGTCAAAACAAATCCTACTTTCTGTCGGTCCACTATTGGATAATATTAAGGGTGCTGCACATAATCTTGGTGTCTGGTATGTCAGTAATTTGGATTACTGCAACAGCTGTTTTTATTTGGTTGAACCAAAAATCTATTAGAGAACTCTAGACTATACAGAAATTATTTGCCAGGCTTTTAACTAAAACCAAGAGATGTGATCATATAACTCCTGTTTTGGCATCATCTGTTCCCAGTACACTGTAGAATTGATTTTAAGGTCTTTCAAAGCTTTATGACCCTGAGCTTCCTGAGCTCTTCATGCTTCTGACTATATCTCTGAACATATGTGCAAGAACATACCCTCAGGAAATGTCTTTTGTTGGTTCAAGGGGCAAAGCTAAAAAGAGGGATACAACATTTGCACTAAGAGTCCAGAGTCTCTAGACCAGTTTGCACAAGAAAGTCAGGTCCACTGAGTCGAGGGTTTCTTTTGAGTCTCTTGAAAAAACATATTTTAACCTTAGTTCTTCCCCTGGTTTTACTCACTTTCAATTTTTTTTAACCTGTTTTCTTCTTTTGCATATATATATATAAAAGGGAGGTTTTTGTAATCACTAAGCAGGTCCTCCATGTCTGGAAAGTAGTGTGGAAACTGTCCTACTTAAAAAAATGTTAAATTTAACTGTGGGCATTTTAATTCTAAAAATAAATCCAAAAAACTAAAAGTAAAAGAAGTTTTGTTTGTTTTTTCATAAACCATTGGTTCTTGTGTGCAAGAGGCTTTAAACTGAGATGAGTCCCCTGATTTTAACAGGATGTGTGGCTTCAATTCAGAAAGTTCAATATTGAGAAACACTCAGTGTAGGTCATCTCAGCATAATTTAAGTATAAACTCTGGACTGCAATGAGAAAAAAATATATACATATACATATATACATATATATGTGGGGGGCAAGGTTGTATATTTTTATAGAGTACTGACTCGCAAACCTCAGCTACCCAAAACAAAAATAGCACAGACAATTTAACTTGTGACTTTCTGCATAACTGCTTCATTCAAAAAGTTCAGCTGTGTATGTGTGCAGTGAGAGCTATGCAACTTGTCCTCTTCATCAGCTAACAAACTTATCAATTACCTCTAAGGTGACATTGTGACAATTTATATGCAGAGAAATGTAGAAAAGTGTTGAGTCAGTAGACTCAGCAGTGATCAGTATTAGATCAATAAAAGGCTATATCACAATATTCCCAATAATAAATCATTGTCTCCCAGGCCAGACAGAACTTTCAACACACACGTCTGTCAGTGAGAAAGCGCTGAACACCCACAGGATTTAAATCCTTGCTGTGAATGAGACACGACTTTCCCTTTTCTTGGTCAGCAGCTTTGTTTTTGCCAAGCAGCCACCCACTTACAGGGAAAATACTCATTAAGTGATCATTGTGTAAAGATCATCAAAAACAAGGATACCAGGAAAGTTTCGAAGAGTAACATTAATTAGGCATCAGTATTCCTCGACAGCTTTATCTACACACATAGTCTACCCAAAAATACACATGCACTTACATGGAAAACAGCATCAGCGCTAACAAACACAAGTTCAAAAGTTTTCTGGGCAGTTCAAAGCTCCAGAGGAATTTCATTTTAGTCAAACAAACACAGAGCCTTAATGATATGCGCCACGAAGAATTACAATGCCAGAGAAATTACATACCCAGGTGTAAAGAACAGCCAAGAAACATTCAGGATCCAATCATTTACCTGCACAGCAGGCCAGAAACACGAATGCAGAACTTATCCCATCAGAATAGAGGATAAACTTCAGCACATAGATGACTATGGGAGGACATGGAAGGTCATTGTGTAACACCAATCTCTGTAACAATTTAATTAAAAGTAGATGGTCCTGTATTCTGTTGAACCTGTAACTCAGCAGTAACTAATTTTTAAAGACTGTGCCATTAGGGCGAGAGATTACAGCCATTTCCATTGCTTCCAGCATATAAGCAAAGTGTTTCCCCTACATACTCTTTCACAAAGTAATATGTAATATGTAACCCTAAGTATTTTTTTCCATCTGGATTGTTTTGGTCTGGGTTGCTTAGCTTTGAGATATCAATAATATGTCTGCCTTCTCTGTAATGTATATTAAATGTAGTGGAACAAGATGGCACTCGGCTTGCGGTGCTCAAAACGCCAAAACATACATGTGAAAGACTTTAAAGTAATGTCTTCTCCAGCAATCATGACATAGTTACTTAATATACACAGACCTTGTCATGGGCAGTTCAAGTATTTATATGTTTTATTGTCAATTTTATTATGTTTGGTTTATGTCTGTCATATAAAAAGTCTGTCAATGGGCATTGGAAGTCAGCTGTAGCTATAAATGCTGTGGTGCATTGCACTGGACAACTGTTGTACAATTCTCTATGTTTAAGACATCTGTCCCCAACAAATAAACATTAAAGTAAATGAATTAACAAATAATCAGCAGCAGGAGCTATATGTTAGCGCCTTTCCCTCCACTACTCACTGAGGCCCTCTTTTTGCAGGTGGTCTCAGTCCAGTCTTGTTATTTAGTATGTACAAGACATTGATTGACAGCTCTCAAACCATCTTAAACAAACCAAAATAGCAGGCAAACACACCAGAGTTCAATGGAACCAGACAAGTTAGATGTGAAAGCACCTGTGGTGGAAAGGCAGCTAAAGGCTTTCAATGCTAAAACTTAGAAAAAAAAAAAAATTCTTTGTTCTTTCGTTTATGTCTGTTCAGTTTGCTCAAAAGAACATTCCCTTCACACATGCACCTCCTCTCACCCCTCCTCATCCATTGTAGTTGGCCTCCAGCCCTCTTGGCATGTAGTGGCATATGTATTTATTGAGCAGCTGAGTGGCATTTATCTAACAGCTCTGACATAATTAGACCACCTTAGTCCAGGGCAGACGGTTAGTGGGCATATGGTAAGATCCTGGTCAAAGACACATTGCTACCCAAGGGGATGCCTGAATGTTGACATATATGTGAGTGTGTGTGTGGGGTGAGGGGTAAGGGCAACAAGTGGGTGTGTCTGCATATGGCAGCAGACGGATGCTGTGGAGCGCGCCCCAAGCCTCCATTAACACAAGCCAACATGTTCCCTTCCCTCGGCTACAGCCACGCTGAGAGAGGCCACTTGAAACCTGGAGGGAAACAAGTTCATCCGAGTGTACGGAAGAGTAGGATGACAGGACCAAGCAGGAGATAAGAGAGATGGAAAAAGGAAAGAAGGTAGATGGGGATGTGAGTCACAATAAGTGAGAGGCAGGAGAGAGGGAGGGGTGAAATGAGGTGAGCAAAATGAAACTGAAGAGGAGAGGACAACAAGGAGAAAAAGAGGCGGTCTGACTCAGGTCCATGGTTATCACTGGCAAAAGTCAACGTATTTGCCAGCTGCCGGCTGGAGACGGCAGCATTCATCTAGAAAGATGCTGCCGAGCGCAGTTTCTGTCAGATGGTGTGTTCGTCTGTGCTTGTGTGTCAGTGTGCACAGCATGGATGCCGCAGAGTGCTGAGAGCTCTGTTGATGTGTTAAAGCATGGGACAAGGACCATATGTATAACCAGCTACACTGACTGAAGGGACAGTCCTTGCAAAACACACACAAACAAGTACAGTCACAGTCGCACCTCCCCTGCCATCCAGAAGTTAGTGCTCATTCCTGCCAAAGTTCCTTGCAGTCCCAACCGTAGAAGAGCGAGGGAAGCCGCTTAAAAACATCTCCCTAAGTCTCCTTTTGGCAGACGATGCCTAAGTGTATCCTCTTTAGGAAGGACATGACATAACTGATTGCAATGCAGCCAGTGGAGCCCACTCACATGCCAGAAGGTTGTCAGCAAAAATAAATGTATATCAGCCTGCAAGATTCTGTTTCCAAACTTTAACACACTGCGAGCTTGATTAAATCATTAAATGCTCTTTTCCTCATCATCTAATCAGTGATGCTCAGACACAGATGCTATCCCAATCTTCATCTCTGGTCTCTACTGAAGATGAGTGATAGAGAGGTAAGGAAGGAGAGAAGTAAAAGTAGCAGGGATTCCACTTTTCGCCATTGAGGTGAACCAGACTCACATCCACACAGCCCACATATGCACTGTCAGACAGCTGATTACACGTGGGTCGACTAATCACAGTATGAGATCGTTTAAAATTAGAGCTGAGGAATTAATTGATTCATTCATTCATTGATCATCAGATCAAGTTTTGATGTCAAAGTTTAAGTCTTTTTTGAAGCAAATATCCAAAACATTAACAGATTTCATCTTCAACAGTTTGATCATTCTATGATAGTACTCTGGACATTTGTGTTTTATACTTCTGGTTGGACAAAAGCACAGATAATATTTTTTTTTGGCTTCGGTAAACTGTTACTGAAATCTTTGACTGTTTTGGGTCATTAGTTGCATCCCAATAAATTCCTTAAGAACAATCTGGTTCTAATTAGGTCTGTTGTACTGATGTGCTCTTTGAATGACACCCATCAGTGTGGATCTAAACATCCCTGCCTTGCTCTGGCAACATTAAAACCTCAGGAGTTACTTTTCTGTCAGCACTCTACAGGGAGGTCAGAGGTCAACTGCAGGTCAAAAGATCACTCACCCATGAACTCATCTTCTCACCCAACATCTCTGCTCTTTTAAACATGACAGACAATGTATTTGTGAAAATGAATTTAGGCATCACACGCAATCCCAGCTGCATCCAACATAACTGACAGAGCAGCAGCCTTGGTGTCCTCAGTGAACTGTTTAAATTCACCTTAATGCGGTGCTGGCCCAGGAAGCGCTCCCTCTAACGGACAAAGCTGGTATAGCTGAGCTTCAGCAGGAACAGCTCCCCAGAAGAGGTTAATCCACTCATAGCATTTTAATGACATCCACACCAGCGCACCATACTAATCACATTTGCCTTCACATTTCACGAAATGCTGGCAGCCGGTGTGCAGCTCAGTGGAAGCGGCTGCTGCAGTCCAGACGCTGCCCGCAGAATGTCCTGAAGCTCCGGGAGAGCAAACTCACACATCTTGGGAGGAATACGTCAGCCCAGATAGGCTGCAAAATCTATCTCTGTGAAGCCAAAAACGTCACCACTCAGATACTGCCATTTATCACACAAAAACCACGCATCTCCATGATGCATTACAGCGGGAATGGGCAGGTTATCATCTGCTAAAATAGGTGCAACTAAAGGAGTTCCCTATCCCTCACGGTAAAGCTCTGTTATAATTCATTTTACGGGGGACCAGTCCGCTTCCCTCATCATTTGCCGGCCGGAACACCGGCCCGGCTTCGCTCAGGTGCGGTTATGAACACGTATGAACTTCAGGACGTAAAGTGTGACATTTTTAACAAGCGACATATTCAAAGTTAGCTGAGAAACAAGCAGGAAAACGCCTTAAAACAGAGAGACGCTGAGTTAAAACTTGAGCAATAAGCGATTGTGGCTGCAGATACTGCACTTCGACTCACCTTGAGCGGCCGTTCCTCGGGTGCTGAATACACTTGCTATCAAAGTGGCCACATACCAAATCATAGTACTATTGCCGACCAGAAATAAACCTCATCATATCTCAAAGTGCCCCTTTCGGTGAATCTGTCATCGCCGAGTGGTCCAGGACAAATAATGGAAGCGGCCGGTTTCCTGTTTTCTTGTTAACCGAGCCCTGGACACTTTTCCATCGGCGCTTTCCCCTCTCTCTTCCCCTCTCCTCCGCTCTCCTCTCGCATCCTGAGACGGATCACCTGCGCCAATGGGACGAGAGCAGACGAGGCAGTGAAACCAAGCGCGAGCTTTTAGATAAGTGCAGTCCCGCCTCCGCACTGGTTTCATTGATGAGCGTGGGAGAAATATGGTCGCTGATTGGTTACCTGCGCTGTCGGTTTCTCAGCTGGAGTGTTGCATTCATGAGATAGGGTAATACTCGGAGGTTTCAGCGTTCAGTTCAAAGAAACAAGCTCAGTGTTCTCATAGCGGCCAAAAGAGAGAGTGCTCTCTCAATATTGGTTATTTCCTCCCTTACTCGGAGGAAATAGCCAAATAGCCTTAACTCGTATTTACAGCTATAACTGATAGTACTATCAAATTATTACACCTCTTAAAAATGCTTATTGTTTTACAAGAGGAGCAAAACATTACAGCAAACCACAAAATAATGATAGCTAGGCAAAGATACATGATCAAAAACAAATGAAAAAGAACATCCTTATCAGTAATGGTAACGGTGCAACTTTTAAAGTTTCTTAAGCAGGTTACCACCGAGCACTGGATAAAAAATTAAACTTCTTACTACAAAGCAGAAGGCCTCTTCTTCTTTTCAAATTGGTTTATCATTTAGTACACTACAACAAGGCCCACACAGCCTCATAATCTCAATAACTGCTGGTAAAATCCAACAGGTGGTTGTCCTCTGATAGAAATGTGGTGAAAATGTACTTATAAAATAGACAAGCATATGGCCGACACTTGACTAAAGGTGCTTACCAAATTCTGCGTGACTTTAATGAATCGTGATCTGTGTGCAAACTGTCACCGCAAGTCTCAGCTTTGGTGTTGTAAAACCATCTTTGCATCTTTCCCATTTTCAGAAGGTATGTGAATGCAGCACCAGAGGGAACTGTTTAAAGGTGGGTTGGAGTGTGAAGCTGTAGCGAAGCTGCGGTATCACACTGCGCAATTAGGCGAGAGGAATCCTCCAGCCCGTGTATCTCACACCTCTGTCATCCATCCGTCTAAATTCATGCTGAAATATGAGAGGTTACGTTTGTAAGAACGGTAGCTACTTATGAATCAAAACGTGATGGTCAAATTTCTATATAGTGTTACATTAAAAATACATGTAGAGCATGAACACATAATAAAACTATCTTAATACTTGTAACAAATAACTTGTCAGAGTTCAGCATGATTCATTTCCATTGATGCAGTGAATCAGTCAAGGACAGTGTAAAATTCAACTGACTCAGTCTGCCTCACTCATAAAGCATCCCATCATGCCTCAGAGTCACTTCTACACCTCCAAGTCTGAGGAGCCTCACTGCTCCTCCAGTTGGAGGCTCTGGTATTGCCTCTTGCAAGATGACAAATACATTCCTTTGAAGTCATTTGAAATCACTCTGCTTTGCGTGTGTTGGTTTCGTTCTCATCCTTTGCAATTCTTAGTCATCTCAAACTTTTCGTGCTTGTATTTTGTTTCATCCACACAATGTTTCCCACAGAAATCAATCAACATTTATCTACCAACACAGAAGCTTATGAAATGTTCTTCAAATATCACAAACATGTTCCAGCTGAAGTCTTCTACAGCTCAGCATCGCACAAAGGGTCAATACATCATTCAATGCTTTCCAAACGATGATGAATGAAACAGTTGATACTACTTGTTTTAAAGTTTCCGTTTTAATCTTTACAAAAACTTTATACACTTGGATTGTTTTTAAATAATAAGCTCTGCTTTAGAGTAATTTCCATTAATGGGAATTTTTGATATTGCACAAAAACTGTTTTATTTCACAGAAGAGAACCTTGACATTTTGATCACTCGTAACATTAACTTTTAAAAGACCTTTTGTCAAGACAGCACTTCTGTTTAGGGCTGCTTTTAAGATTGTTTCTATGGCTGACTGTTCAGTCTTTACAATGACAAGTAAACTTAAATACACTATAGAATTTTTATGTCCATGCAAGTGGACGGAGAAGAGATGTACATGTAATAGGGACAGAAAGGCAGCATGTCATTCCACTTAAAAGGCTCAAAAGACATAGACTTTTTTAGGCAATTTGTGCAGACTTCAGTGATTGTTTGATTACTGGAATGACAGCCAACATATTTTCTTTAGATTCACTGGTCTCCTCAGCTTAAGCATGTTCAGTGTTTACAGTTTACCTGTGCACTATATCAGTATGTCAAGGCAATAGTGTACAACAGCTCATTGACATTTTTCATCTTTGCTTTCGTTGGTTTTTCTTTCTCTACTTTTTGTTTAGTGTCTATTTTTTTCATTTCTATTTAGATCTTTTGTTCAGAAATTGTTACACAAAAAAAAATGTCAGCCTTATGTTCTGTCTGAAAGTGTTGTGGTGATATATTTACTACAGTCACTGACAAAGAAGCTGTGTGCATTTGCAGGACAAGCCAAGTAGACTGATGCTGGATGAATGACCTTTTGGTAAAATGTTAACTTAATGGATCAATTTGAGTATATATTGTCACCATTAATTAAAATGAATGGTACCTGCTTGCACAGATATTGAGTACTTGTCTATTTCTGGAATGGTTTGTAAGCCTCAGGGTAAACATTAGACCCTGGACATTAAAACAGAAAAAAATACAGCAGCATAGTTTTGATGATGCTTGAATGCAGGGAGAAGATGCATAATGAGTGGTCTGTGATGTGCATGAACGAATAAATATTGTTTCAGTTAGCAGTTCTATTTTCAGAATATTCAGCCATGCTAGCAGCATGGCTCTAGGGATGGCAATGTAGGTCTGTCTGACGGTCCTCCGCTTTGGTCAGTATGTCAAATATCTATGAGATGGTTTGCCTTTAGATGTGGTACAGATCATATATCCAATTACTTTGGTTATCACTGTACTTTTACTTGAGTGCTATCATTCACATATGTTGCTTGTATAAAAAAAAATAAGAAAATCTGATGAGGAAATGTAATTTGGCCAGATGGAAAATTTTAACTTGATTTCATCTTGGTTAAAACTTGATAAAAAACCTATGTGGGACACTTGAAAGAGTCCCTTATTTTCTGTCCTTACAGTGAGTGATGGAGATGTTAATATAAAGTAGCATTTTCAGACAAACATCTCTCCTCACTCTCTGTCACACTCTGTCTCTGTTTCCTGGAGCTACCTGATCTCCATCTCACTCTATCTCACAGCGCCTGTGAGGCCTTAGTTATTTGTATTGGCTCTTCTACCAGAAGCAGCTAGAAGAGTATGGCATGTCAAGCCCCAACATATCAGCCCCTCTGACAGAGACATCACTGGCTACAGACGCAGCTGGCGGCTCTTTTCCTGATGCTCAACAACCATTGCAGCCACTGTGGTGATGAGAGCACAGGCCAGTGTCACAGCTAACTGTCACACCGCACACTGTGCTTTAAAAGAGTTGTGTGAAGTGCAAATAGTATATTCAAATTTAGCTTTCATGAAGCTGTGTGATCTACTTCACCACACTCAGCTCTACTCAAGTTTTTGTTCATCCCTGGTGGTTCATTAACTGTTGGATGTAGATACTGACTGTATTACACATGTGCTAATGAAACTCAACTGGTGTTGTATGTTCTAGTTTAAAATGTTCTCTCTGGGAATTGTATCTCCCCAGACTCAGTAGGACATTTTTATTCGGGGGATGGGTGTGCTGATGAAGCAAGGCATTTTTAAAATCAAAATTGCAGTATGTCAACTATTTCCAGCTTTTCGTTGTAAATACTTTCCAGCTTTTCAGTGTTCTATAACTGCTAACTCACTATCTCTGGGGTTAAACAAAACTAAATCGATCAATATGTATGCTAACTTAAACTTTGAAAACTTGTACTTTATGACTTTTTACTATTTTATAACTTTTTGTAGAATGGATGAGTAAGCTTCAAATCCAGCCAGTAATTAACATATTAATAAATAATAAAATCCAACATATGAAAATGTTACTTTATTGTTACATAACTTTTTTATTTAACTTTTAGAAGTTTTATTTTGACTTAGCAGTCAGTATAATTACATCAAGCATTCTATAATAATTCTAAATCAGGACAACAGAATTGCTGGAACATTGGCTCTTTTTTTTTAATTACATATGCATTCAAAAAGGAACTTTCACTATTTCACTGCTGCCTTGAAAGATCCCTTTATAAATCTTTCCAAAATAAAAGTTACCATAACCTTATTTGAAGACAACATGTTGAGATGGTGTCTTAAGGTTGAAAAATACTTTAACTGGTTAAGGAAACAATTTTAATATCTGTAGACAATTCATCAAGTGTCATGGAAAAAAATAGTCGACAGTCACCTGTGTACATAGTTACCATCAGGCTAAACCAAACTGCATTTTCAAGCTTTTGCATTGATGTAGCCGCCAGGGTCTATGTGATGTCCCATTGAGTTTGAGTCAGAGTCAGAATTTCCTCTGGGTGTCCACACATGCAGGACATGCAGACACAAGGTTTTAACAATGTAGCCTAGCATAATCAGAGCCACTGGCGCAGACTACAAAGTCTGTTTTATGGCCAAGTCTTTAGGCACAGTGGTGCATTGAGAAAAGTACTACCAATGTGCTCACCAAGGTACAAAAATATAATGATGTTTAATCACTGTTTTAGATCTCATTTTACAGTGTAAGCATGCCACAAAGTAGAGATGAGACATATGGAAATTTTATTAGTTTTGCAGGTATTACCTTACAAGCCAAAGTGTTGCACGGCTAAGACCACATTTACTTATTCATTTATTTCTTAATGCCAATCAATGCAAACCTAACCCTCATGAAGATGCCAGAGTAAATGTCAGGGAATCACCCAAGTCTTCAGAAAACATCCACTGGGAATTAATGAAAATGTCAAATTAATTTTCCCTAAGGATGGTTCATCATTTTAGGTAGCTCTTACTGTGTTGATATATATTCAAGTGTTAATTTTTCCTAATAACTTTGGTTTTGTTTATTTGATGCTACATTTAGGGCTGTAACATCATGATTGACAGCTAACTCACAAATGCTTTGGCTGGCTGCATGGAGGGACATTCACAGATCATTGCTGCACAGACTTTGGCTTCAAGTTATGTTACCAGCACAAGACTGGTGCTTGTATACTGAATATTTTTGCTTAATGTCTTTCAGTTGATGAGGTGGTTGCAGACACAGGTGTTACTTCATTGGCAAAGCCACTGCTCTGTGTGACAGAGAACCTGCATGCACAAAGCAAAACCCTGAAACTCAGAGCTATTGCATTTCTGTTACTGTGAAGTATA
>JAPZDY010000006.1:535751-554075 GCA_029783645.1 Ctenochaetus hawaiiensis | reverse complement strand
CTTGACTGATGCATTGACTGGTAATGATACTGGATCAATATTTACAGTGTAAAAACAACAGAATATTTCTTCATGCCATGTGGTACACACCAGCTAGCTCTCTAGTTACAAATGTATTGTTTGAGTATCTAGTGTTTTGCTTGCTTGCTTGTTGTGACTCACACGAGTTTCTTCTGTGTCTGTGTCTGTTTAAACATACATTCAGTAAATCTCATTTTCCTGTCCTGACGTCCACCTTTGGGTCCTAAAGAAAACCTAAACTGCCACTCTATTATTTATATGGTGTGAGATAACTTCCCTCACTTCAACAGACACGATCACTAAGCTTAATGCAAAATAAATGCTTAATAGTGTCATCAAATTTAAATGAGCAAGTGATGATATCAGACAACTTTTAGTGTTAGTGTTCCCTTTTTTAATTGGACAGGCACACTGTTGACATGTTCTGACTCTGCTGCTTTAAATTTCACCTGGACTGAAGCTGCCAGTCTTTCATCTTGTTGACCAGCACCTGTACCTGCCTGCCAACGTCTGCCCAAGCTCAATCATGTACAATAAATCCAAGTCAGCATTTTGGTCCTTCCATTACACTTTCCTACCAACCTCGACAAAATCTCTTCAACCATTTTACCTTAATATATTCTTGCATCCTGTTGCAGCCACATGAACTGTTTCCTGCCAGCATCAGTATTTACATTTACACGGGAATTATTTTTAATGATGGCATTGCAAATATCTATTGAGTTTGTATTTATTACACAATATAAATTTAGTTTATCACAATCTATTTTCTAACTTGGGTGAACACAATGTGGATAAAATTCAGGTGCATGTCCTAATCTGTAAGAAACATTTACCTTTGTTTACCTTCCACCATCCACAGGCTCATTAGCCGTTTAAATTCTTCACTTTGTTCACAGTCGAACTTAATTTGCAATTAAGTGCTGGGCAAGAATGCTGAAAAGCAGTTGACATGGTTGAAGCAATGCCTCACATAACTGCAATAATTTCTCCTCTAAAAACACAGAGATTTTCATGTACAGAGGCCAGGCTTCTGTCACCTTAGTGAAACTGAACCAAAAGATTAAAGTTGCAGGCTATTGAAAGTAAACTAGAACTGACACAATGATTCATAGAGCTGAGAGACTGCACACAACTATGTAATTTAGACACTAAAAATGCAGATATTAACATCCATAACAATGAAAGGTTATCAACCACGAAGGACATTGATCCCTATCTTTAAAAAGTTGGACCCTCTTAGATGTAATTACAGTATAATACAATCAATCAATAAACACCTTGATCTATCAGTCTACATTTAGATAATTATATGACTTAAAGCGATTAGGTGATTTAGCTATGAATAACTATGTATAAAAGGGCTAAATGCTCATGTAAAAATCAAGTATTTTGTTAATTCATATTTAGATCAATTAGCAGAGGTCTGGTTTCATTTTGATATTAAAGACTTTTCTGTTGGTTCAATGTTGTAAAACTAGCAAAATGAAAGAGGATTACTGTTTGGGCAGTATAATTACAGAGATATTATTAGGGCAAAGATTTAAGCCAGTGACTCTGTATTACACTAATGAGACTAATAATCCATTTCACAATCAAACTCATTAACTCATAGATGTATTAGACAAAGTCTGTAAAGTTATCAGCTGAAAATGCTCCCAGAACACAGTGGGCTGCACACAGGGAGCAGTAACACTGAAGCCAGATGGCAACAGCTGGTTATTTGCTAAATAATCTTCCCAAACACTGGCTTGTTTTTTTCAGTGTAAGCCAGTATTTCCAGACTGCATGCTGTGGGATCAGAATTTAAGTCTCATCTGCAAATTTCTCAGATGGTCTCTACTATTTTAAAGCAGATTACAGCTGTGAGACTCTGTCAGTCTGGTGCTGTTTGAGCTGCCTCATCACCCGTGTTGCTGCTGTCATTTAGGCAAGAGAGATATGTGTGAAATTGGTGAAGGGTTTAAAGTATTACATTTCTACAGTTATGTGTGACGTAGTGACCAGGAATGCATATATATGGAGAAATTAGAAAATAGAATGCTTTGAAGAGTACAGACCCTGCATTTCCATGTGCAGTGCTGGGGTTTACCTGAGGTCTCTCAGCTCTTCCTACTAATAAGAGTGAAAAAAAAAAAAACAGGAAAGTGAGGGAGATATAACTCATGCCCAGTCTGTGCACACCCACACAGTACTGAGAAAAGGTCAAATCAGGCAACATAAATATAAGTACCTGTGGGGGTGGATCATTGGTTTGCAGGAGCTTTAAGCTATCAAACAGTTTATAAGATTTTTAAATTAGCTTCACCTCAACCAGCTAGATAAAAATAACTCTTATATCTAAGCATTTTAATTACAAATAACAATAAACCACCAGTGTAATATGGTTAATATAGAAAACTATGGCTTCGAGAGATTTTATTTGCCAGCACAGTTAACATGCTGATGAATGGCAGGCAGCATGCTTTCAATGCTCACTGTCTTACAGTTACTGATCCGCAAATACAGCTGAGGCTGTCAATTTTTCAGTTGTTGTCATAATGTGTAATAATGGTTTGATTGTAAACCAACTGGACAAATAAAAACTAATAGAGATAAAAAGTATCACCAAAATTATTGCAGTATACCCTGAGAGGGATATGATTATCTGTGACAAATTTTAAGAATCAGGCCAAAAATTAAGACATTTTTACTTCGCAAATATCAATCTCATGATTGCAGCAGAGGAAAAGTCATTGAATCACCAAAGTCAAATTCATCCTTTGATGAACTCAACTTGACTTTAATGTCAGTACAAAATTTGGGTAAACTGATTCTGTAGATGCTGAAATATTTTAGTGAAAGAATTTATCCTCTGAGGACAAGGAATAACTAATCTTTACTTTTATTTAAGTAGGATTTTTGATATTTTGCCATTATAGTACTGCTACTCAGAGTAACCTTTTAAGCACCAGTATGAAGCTGATAACTGTTGCAGTAGCTGAACATAAAATGAAATGAAAAATAACAACACTTTTAGCAGAACTTTATGACTATGGCTAATGCAACTGCAATAGCTAAGACACTTCAAACTTTCATTTTTGTATCTATATCATAAAGCATCTCAGAATTTCAGTTTGTTTTACAATCTGTTTTCAAGGACAAGTACTTCTCCATTTAAATAGCAGATGCTTTTGACACTCACTTTAGTAGAGATGCTCTCCCAGACTGATACTTTGACTATATGCAGCTGTCAGAAGCTTCTAAGGTAAGTAACATTGATTTGTCAATGACTCCTGCCTCCCCTGCACATAATGATCCCAGCTGGATTGTCTCTTAAAGGGCAGTGATGAATAGCAACCTGGGTGGGTCTGCAAGAAGTACGTCAACCTGACCCACAACCACCCAGCACTGTGACTCATTACTGTGACTGGCCTGCTATTACATCTTGAAGCTGTGTAAGGGAACAACTTATTCCCTTTCCTCCTGATAACATGCTGAGTAATAGAGGAGATAAATGGTGTGGGTTACTGTTGGATTATGATGCAGGTAGAGTTTTTTCAATTATTTTAATTTTACAGCTTGTTCAAAAAAAATCAGAATAGGTAAAATTGTGAAATCTCTAAGACTTTAAGCTTATAATTAACTTTTATTTCCAGATACTGTTGGTATTATATTACTACTGTTTGTGTAGGCTATTTTAAGGTACACTGCACAGTGAGTGGTGCCATAACGTTGTGAGAATACTGATACAAAGGCCAAAAGGCATCTAAAAAGCTTTGGTTTCAAACATGTGAAAAGGCTTAATGACAGTGCAGCATTATCCTCATAGTTTTATGTTAAATAAATGTTAGCTAGATGCAGAATGTCTGTTTGATCCCTGCTGTGGTCCCGAAAGTTTCATGTACTCATTCTTATCTATGATTATGATAATTTGGCCATTGTTCTACTTATCTTACTGAGATTAACATTTGGATTTAATCTATTATCTCAACACGCTAAACACGCTTACGGAAGTAAATGACCAACATTTTTTGACATGAATTAGGCTGCAGTTTGCAACTGTAATGTAGACATTATCCATCATCCATTAAATTCAATGCCACAGACAGTCTGTTTCAATAGAATTTTCACTCTGTGTTTAATCTTTTGAGAATGTTATATATTTGAATTGCAGTTGTCTGTACAGGTGTACCTACTAAAGTGATCACTGAATGTACCATCATTTCAATATGTTTCAGAGCCCATGTTTGATTTTTGAGTTTGTAAATTAGCAAAATTGGTGGTAATAAAAGAGTAGATGTAGGAATGTCTCGATTCTATATAAAGATGCAAGCTACTCAAAGCTTCTATTATTAATATTCTCTCTTAACAAGAGATCAAATGACCATGTGTCATGTGAAAGGGGTCAATTATAGAGAATTGCCATCTGACTCATCAGTTCCCTCACCTCTAGTAGAGCTTGTAGCAGCTAAAGAGTCCAATATTTGTCCTCTGGGGTAGACATAGCCCAAACACAAAGGTAGAGAGAGTAAATGTTACATGTTTATTCATCAGGCAGCCATAAACACAACCCAAAATGAATGCTACAGTTGACCTTTGCTGAGTTTTTAAAAAATCTGTTTGCTTGTTCAGTATGATTGACACATCAACTTTATTTGGTGTTGATATGTTAATGTTGTGTGTGTAGAATGTGACTTTTATTCTAAGAATTTGCATGTAAATAAATAGAAGTTTAAATGGATATATTGGTGTTTTTGCCCTTACAGTCAAACAGTTAGTGACATGAGCTTTTTGATACCTCTGGTAAACTGGTTCAAAGTCTGGATTCAGAAGTCTTGGTGATGCATTCATGTCCTGGTGGGAAACCCCCACTTATGATTGTAGAGGTATATTCTGACCAGCACCTCTTTTTTAATTCACAATAATCAAAACTTCTCTATATTTTTCTCAGGACTTGTGTCACAGGCTTAATATTCCAACATAATTTTGGAATATAACATTGAAAACATGGAATTTCCTATGTACTCAAATGTCCCAACAAAAAGGCATGTCTCTCAAACTCGTCCCTGCACCTGCAGAAACACTTTCTATTTAAACAAGCTGCTCACTGATGGATTGCAAGTTTCATTGAGTCACTTTAAAATATTTGCAAGTTGAAAAGTTTAAAACCAGTAACCTGAAAAAAGGACAGCGTGTTAAACTCGGAATTTGCTGCTTCAGCAATTTTTTCCTTCACTGCAACTATTATGTTGTTGTTGTTATGATAATGTTTACAGTAGGTGTAATAGATGGGCTAAAAAATTAGGGTCCTACTTACAGTGCACAAAGTGGTATTTTCATACTGTGACTGAATGATAAGGAGCCAGTAACTTTGATTAGAGGGCGAAAGAGGAAGGATATTTGGATTTTTGGTTGGAGAAAACACGCAAAAACCCAGATGCCATACTAAAGGCTACACCTGGAAAGACTGACACTCAGCACTTTATTTTATTCCACCGCCACAGTCATGTTATATGCACTTTATTAAACTGAACAAGAGCATCAAAGCACAAGCTGGCTGTCCAGGGAGATGACTGCGGATCCTCAGGTAATCTGACCGAGTTTGCCTGTGGAACAGATTCTAAGATAGAAGAACGGCTAAACTGGTGAGATATCCACACAGGTAACCTTTCAGATTACATGTATCCAGAGAAACTTTGAACACGCAGAGGCAGACAATGGGTTACAAGCTTGCTAACGTTAGAGACAAGATTAATCACAAGCCCAGGCTAGCATAGCATAGCAAAGTAAGTGAAGTGATGTGTTCCATTTGAAGCTTGGATGACATAAAGTATTTAAAACATTCTAAAACATTATTATTATTATATTTCATGTTTTGGTATATAAGTTTAGAATCCACAGGACACATGCGTACATCCAGCCTCCATGCTGACTCGTAGCCAGCATGAAACTTAGCTGACTCAATGGCTGATATTTCCATGTGTGGGATCTAGCTATGAATAATCATGACTAACGTAAATGACCTTTCTGGTCCATCCAACGCCACACACCGTACGGCCTGAGCAATCATTGTTCCCTCTGACATCATCTGGTCAGCAGCCGCCCACCAACACCTGATGGCCTGTCACTGTGTT
Organism: Ctenochaetus hawaiiensis; assembly: GCA_029783645.1. NCBI lineage: Eukaryota > Metazoa > Chordata > Actinopteri > Acanthuriformes > Acanthuridae > Ctenochaetus > Ctenochaetus hawaiiensis. Next base: position 547,938 of record JAPZDY010000006.1, on the reverse strand, counting down.
GTCCTTAAAGCATTGTCATCAAGACGCTGCTCACATGCATCACTAGTTGTGTCCTCCACCATGTGTGTGGTGAACAGGGGAGAACACGAGTGAGTCACCCACCTCTCTGTTCCCCTCATCTGCTCCTACATGTTGTTGTTTTTTCACATTTCATTGATAGAGTGAGTGAAAGGGAGCTGGCTTTCTCAGGGTGACTCACTGAACGGTTCAGATTCCCACTGGGCCTCTGAGCGGGAACACAGTCAGTCAGCTCTGGTAACCATGAACCAGGGCTCATTTAAGTTCACAGAGGGCCATTTTCAAACTGCAAACAGCTACACTTTGATTAAATTCTAAGGCTTTCAAATTCAATCTTCCATTGGCTGTAATTATCAAATAATCAAAATATGTTAACATCAGTAATATATGAAAAACCTAAAATGTGCCCATTATTCTGATTTGGCCCTTTTTCTTTACTTTATTTCCTGAAAAATCATTTGAATACTGAGCGTGTAGATTTTTGGTTATTTATGTGCACAAAGTGTACTACCTTTGAATATTTTTTACCGCCTGGTGTTGCTATGGTTTCCTGCCTTGTATTGCATTGTATTTTGGTGATGTTAAGGACCCCCAAAATTCTGTTTCTATGCCTCATTTTTTTTATTTCCATATACTTAGCGTGATGCTGAACCACCTACATCAGCTTACGTCAACTTGAAACGGTAGGTAAACCTGCAGGGATAGCAGATGGAGCTTAAGAGTTAACGTTGAAATGTGTTTGAATTAAAGTGCTTTTATTTTTACATAGTCTGTATAAGACTGCAGGAAGATGTACAGTACTGATGTTAAATTGGATATTGGGATTTTGCATGTAGGAGTTTTGTATCATATAAAGCTGCAGTGTGATGACTGTATCTGTGGCCAAGTCTCAGCTCAGAGGAGGAGTGTTACAGTCAGCCAAGCAAGTTAATCTTCTTGTTTTGTTTTTTTTTTGTTGTTGTTTTTTTATTGATCTTTATTCATTATCAAAAATAAGTGAATGAATTAACTATTCATTGTGTCAAACAGTTTACTGCTTCATAATTGGATAGTGGAGCATAATTTGGTGTTGTACTATTTTGGACCAAGCCAGCTGAGCTTGGATTGACTCTCATGTAAATTCATTAGTTCTTGTTGGCGATGCAGACTGCAGGCTCCTGCATGCCTGAGAGGCAGAGACAATCTGCAGAGGAAAGGCTGTAAAAACAAACAGGATTGCCAAGGTTCACATTAGGAATAAAGCAGACACTGTATCTATTTTAGTTCAGCATCAGTACAGTTGCCAGGTGGCCATATTCAGTGTTTTGACACCAAGGGAAAGGTTGTGCCAGTGTGAGCATGTGTTCACAGCATCAGTACCTAGCCTACACACTTTGGCTCATGAGGTTAGAAATTATGCAGAAAACTCTCACTTAGTCATGTTAGTCACAGTTTTGCTAATTGTTCTGATGTACTTTCAGTGTATTAGACTCAAATCGCTCTGCTGTGGGCGACAGCAAAATGACAGGACTGTTCAAAGGAGACCAGGTAACAGATTCAAAAAATACAGGTGTATACGTTGGTGTGAGAGCTTGACCACTTAATTGGTGAGTCTGCATTTGGCTGATGTGATATTTACTTAAAGATAGACAAAGTAGAGAATAAATACAGAAATACCAAACTAAGTTTAGGCTTATCTGGAAACATTGTTAGAATCCTGACAAAATCCATATAAATATTATTTATGTTGAGAAATGTTTCTGGCTGTTGTGTCATTTAAGCTTCCAGACATTACTCCAGACTTTACTTAGGGATCTAACTAAAACACTCTATTCAAATAAACCTTTGATTTCAAGTCAAAGTTTAATAATGCCAACATATCTCCAGGTTTAAGGGCAGCATTCCTCAGGCACACAAAAAAATGATTTACCAAGTAGTTACTTGTTGTACATCCAGCAAAACAAAGCAACATTATTACTTATTTGAAGTTTATGGTCATTGGCAAATGTTCACTTTGTTTTTGGTCTCTGCCAAAAAGAAACATGAGAGACACTTCGCAGAGTAGCCAGGGAACAGCTGACTAAGGTGATAATTCTGTGGGTCCATTACTTTAAGCAACCCATTTCAAATTCAAGCAGGCACTGTCAATCTAAAATACTGATTATAGTCATTTTAATGAGATAAAAAGATGATTCAACTGTGACAAATTTTAAATTCTTTTGCCATCAACCAGGATTTTTTGACATTTGAAGTTTCTGTTAAGGTTTTCAGAGAAAGTTTTATATGTTTGTCTTTTTTTGGCCCTCTTACCGTGTCTTAAACAAGTTTGACTGCTGAATCATTTGGAGGAAGAATTCTTTATTTGTCATGTACAATAATATTGAGCACAATGTTGTGCGACTGGTTGTCTGCGTTTTTGTGTGTGCGTTTACAAGGTTCAAAAACTAGTTAGGGTAGAATGTTGAAACTCCATGTGTTTATTCCTCCAGCATGTATCTTCCCTCTCCAGTCTGTAACAGGTGGAATCATCAGCAGCAGCTTTCTGCCACCCTTCTGTCCTGCCATTTGCCCATATTACCCACACAACACTCAAAGCCACATGGCAGCCTGTGCAGTCCAATGCTGACTTAGACTTTAAATGTCTGTGTTATGAGCAAGCTTTGTTTGGTACAGGCCGTCGTCAATAAATCAGACTTGATTTACAGTATGTTGTGCCCTCACTCAGGTTACTGCCATTCAAAATCACTTTCTATTGTGAGAAACATCTTTCCAAAGCTAGACAGAGAGGTCTTGATTTGCTTTGTAGGTGAGAATATTGAGAAAATGAGACAAACCGACAGTCACTGATCTGAAAAACATGACATTCTTTGATGAAGCTTTTACAGTTCAAAGTTAGTGTGACGGAGTGCATTATCAGGTCATAAATGATGAAAAGTGTTTTTCATGTACAAGAAAAAGTGTTGTGGTGACTCGTTCTCAGCTCATCTTACAGGCCATACCACCTCCTGCAAGTCATTAAAGCTGAGAGCATCAACACCCTTTTTTCATGTTTACACTGCAAACAGCAAGAACGCTGCTTTCAAATGAGCTAATGAAAGTAATGTGGGTACAGAAGTTTAAACAGCAATGCGAGCAGTGAGGCCTGACAGACTCAAATAGGTTTACAGTGGAGCAGAGATTGGTGTCTAACTAGCTGCAGGAAAGTGTTGTTACAGATAAATATCTCAGGTTATGGAACAGCAGATGAATTTGATGTGTTTTTATGTTTTTTTTGATGCAAAATCTTTGCTCCACAGAAATGCAAATGACTAAAAGATGAAAGTGAAGAAGAAAAACATTTCCTTAAGTTTAACATTTAATCTTTTTCATTTTTTTTCTCTTGGACATCTACACATTAATAAACTAAACTGTCTGGTTCTTATTTATTAATATTTGAAAAAGTCTGCTTTGGAAATGCTTATTTCATTAAGTTTCTATTAGTAACCTCATAATTAACACATTGCTGCAAATATTTTATTTACACAATCCATATTAGAGTCAGAGAGGGATGCTTTTCATATGCAAACTGTCTAAACTCACTAAGATATGGGACTGTGTGTGTGTGTAAACGTTAAGGCATCTTTATTTTTACAAGCTGTTCAAACTAGACATGGAAATTTATACTGACTATACTATTAAGCCTTTATGAATTAGCTTATCCATTTCAAAAAATAGTAATAATCATAAACCATTGGTAGCTGCCCAAGGCAAAGGAATTACAAATTAAATGGCAGATCAAAGCACAAATACAAAATGACTTTAAAATTTGTATTTAGATTTAATTATCAGACACATACTTCAGCACAGTTTAGACCCCATCATGCCCTGATTGTTTTTTATGGTTAAATATGGTCAGTAATTCAGCTTTATAACCCAAAATCAGTTTAAGAACTAAGCATTCCAATTAATGCTGTATAACCCTCACTGACAGACAGTTGAAGCAAGTTTGAAATGGATGTCTGGGAACAAATAGTAACTCTGAAACCTAAAAAAAATCTCAAGCCTAAAAAGAAAACTATCATTCAGTTTTTAAGGCGGAATCACCATTCTGATTTCATTGTATTGTCACAGGGGGGCACCATTGCTCTGATTTTGATTTTTTATTCTATTGAGGCTAATGTTGAGATGAAGAGATACTGTGACAACACTATGACTATGACTTTTATATAACTTTTATAACTTCTTTAAAACTTCTCTAAATTTATTTCAGAATTAGGGTTATCAGATAAATAAGAAATGTTAAAACTATTTGAAACACTTTTTTAAAGACAACATATTGTAAAATCATGTTGTTATGGTTTTGTAGACTTACACAATTGCTGATTTGTTCTGTATTGTGAAGTAAAGTACAGTTGCAGTCAAAAAATGGAGCACTTTGCCATGTTTACACACAAAGAGAAGGACAGGACGCAGTTAAATAGCTTTCAAATTCTGTGCCAAAGTCTTGTGTGTTGGGTTGAAGTTCTGTTAACATCAGCACAGTCCCACATGGCTTCAGAGACTGTTAGAGGTCACAGATCACTTCATATCTATGTAAAGAAATTGCACAAGTGTTTATGTATTTTAAGTACTGGTATGACGTACTGCAACATTTTCATTCACTTTGTTTTTTGCACTTCTGCTTGTTCAAGGCAATATACAGTAAGAAAAATCTTGTGTGGCATTTGATATTAGCTTTTATCAAAACCAGCTGAAATAAATTTAACATGTTTTCTGCTCTGATTAATCATACATTCAGTTTCCAGTTTATTAGGTTCATGAAGGAAAAAGCGAGGCAATTCTAATGAAACAACTCATTATTAAACCCTTTTTCAATGATGACTCTAGAGTTCAGTTTTAATTCAAGCCATTTTAAAGAGGTTAATTTGACTGTATTATTATTTTGGATATTGTGGTCAGTGGTGCTGTGGTACTGACACGTGTTTCTGTATGTGTGTGTTTGTGTAGTTTTATGTATTAATGTAATTGTTTATATGTACATGAAAACTGTTTATCTACTTATCTAATTAAATATTTTAAATATATATTGTTTGCTAATTTAATGCATTTTACAATCTGTGCATTTAATGGGGTTAAAATTGTGTGTAGTCCCACATTCTGTAATTTTGATTGTGTTCAAACCATGCTGCTTTGCAGAAATATTCTAACATGTTCTCCTGCCCTGATCAGAGCCTTGTTCCTCTCTTCCTCTTTGCACCACATAAAAGAAACATCATATCAACTGATAAAAACTTTTTGTAGTGGCTGAGTTTCATCAGCTCTGTGTGGGTGATGTGAGGTGATGCCGGACAAAGTGAGATGTCTCTGGATGTGGAGTCATCTTTCTTTTGTTGTGAGATTTGGCCTTTCTCGCCTTTATTACATGACTTTTACTGTAAACATTTGACACACTGCCAGTAAGCACACACACACACACACACAAAACACAAAGACATGCCAGCTAATGCACAGGCTTCTCAGTATTTACACTAGCTAATTTTCTCCTTTTCTGTCAGAGTTTCTCATATTCCCCACCTGAACTTCTCTCCCTGCCTCAGTTTAGTTTGTATTTAAGTCCATTCTTTAGTTCAGTTCGTTTGTATTTGCTTATGTTTCTCACAATAAAGAATCTGTGATCCTGTCTACCTGCCTGCTAACTGCATACTCAAACCGTGACAAACCATGACAGAACCTCTCAACCGAACATGGCCTGTCTGTTGAAGAAGGAACTTGTGATTTTTGATACACCCTTATGACTAAAAGACTTAACTTTTAAAATATAGAGAGGCTGCCATAAAAAAGACTTGCAGGGAAGTTTTCTTATAACCATGGTTCAAAGTTACATTTTTTAATGACTAAAAAGACTTCATAAACATCCTATTTTTTTTGCCAGTTTTACAGCATGCTTAAATCCACTTAAAACCAGAGCACCTGCTCTAGAGTCCTCTAGCCGCCTGCTTTTCTCCCAGTGAAGTAGCCTACAGTCGCCTCTTCAGTTTGCACTTTAGTCTACTTTGCACTCAGCCCCAGGCTACCAGCCACCGCACCTGACCGAGCAGCCTCACCATTGCAGTGTCACCTCCCAGCCTGACAGTCAGCTGGTGAACTCCTGGCCACAGTCCAAATACTGTGTCTGAAGATCATTCAGATGCAGCCCTCTTCTGCAGCCACAACCTCAGTCGGCCCCAAGTCAGTTTCTGAGTCAACTTATCATCAGTCTGCAAATATTCTGCCAGCTCCAATTTAGCCAGTTCCTGTTACTGATTTGGCTAGCTTCCTGCCTGATTCTTCTGTGATTCCCAGGAGTCTCTTTTCTGGGGGATGTGACTCACAATAAAGGAAGCACCCACAAGAAAGCAAGGCTCCTGACAATGTAGAAGCTCCCCTGTCATCCAGTTTTGTTTCATCCAGCTCACTTGGTTCATTTCTGTTAGGCCTTGCGCTGGAGTCAGATTATACCCAGACCGCTAACTCTCAGCCAGTTGGCCAGTCAGGTAGCACAGAACGATCCAATTCCCTGCCACATCCAGCCCTGAAGTCACCTTGTGAGAAACTGTCTGGAAGGAAGCATAGCTCCTGTCCTCATCCCTCTCACCCACCCAGCACTATGGATCCTTGGCTGCCAGAACTTCAACTGGCTAATGTCCAGGGCTGACGTCCTATTGTTCCCTGGTTCCTGGTCGGGTTGAAACATGTTCCTAGTTTCTCTTTGGTGGTCTGGCTGACACATGTTCCTGAGCAGCAGCAGTATCTGGTGCCCGAGCAGCAGCAGCAGTCCTCTGTGGTTTTTCAATAGCCTCCTGTTTTTCTGGCTCCACCAGCTCATCTGGCAGTCTTGCAGTCTCAAGTCTCCTGTCCTGCTGTCCTGTCACCAATTCAATACTCACATCTCCAACCACTGGTCTGTGGTTTCTTACTCCAGCTGCTAGATTTCAGTCATTATCTTCCATCATGTCACTGTCAGCCATCAGTCCAACCTCCAGAGGGGCTCTGCCTTCAGTGCTTGCCTCCAACTTGACCCCAGAGGGATCCTGCCTTCTCTACTGCCCTCCAGAGATGTCTTGCCTATGTGATCAACTTCCAGGGTGCTTCTGCCCAACTGTCAGTCCTCTCTGGTTGCCCTCCAGATCTGCTTTGCCATTCAACTCCGCCCCTTGGTTGTTCTTTGGACCTTAAACAATCTTCCCAAGGTCAAAACTTGAGTTCTTCAGTTTCCCCTATCCTCCAGCTGTTGGGTGGTCCAGCAAGGGGTGGCCTCAACATTTTAATATTTTTCTCTGGGCCTCCATTCATCTTATCTCTCCTGTGTGTGTGTGTTTGTGTGTTGAGTGGATTACTGAGTGGAGCCCTGAAGCCCTGCCATCTTGCTGTACTGAAGCTTTACACCTAACATGCGTAAAGTAGATTGGAACAGTTATCATGATATGCATAGAAAATACATGCGTATACATACAAATATAGATACAGAAAAATGTACCTTCTGTTTTAGGCAGATTATAGTTACATTGGAGGATCTCTGGAGCAACAATTATTACAATGTTGTAGGAAAATCCCAGCACTGTGCTGTCAGTGATGCTACATCACACAGAGATATTATCTATTGAAGATTGTTTTACCAAAACTATGAAAAAAATATATAGTTTTATTGTTTTGTTTTATAGTTTTATATAGAGAAAACACTAAAAAAAACTAGGGGGGCATGTTTTAAATTATTCCACTTTTGTATTTTTTTTTCCTGATTATTTGTTACAATGAGTTGTTATGAATGAATACTGTGCAAACCCTTTGCTGCCCTTTTCTTACATTCTAAGTCAAGCTAACAACCTGCTTCTGCAGCATGCTCATACCAGTAAATGTAATTTACATTTAAAAATCAAACTGAGAGAAAGAGTGAAACCATGAAACCAGACGAGCACATCAACTGTTGATATGAACCATTGTATCTACTGATGTCAGGAAAAAAAAATGGTTTCCTCTCTCTGCTCTGCAGCCATCAGCAACCCACACACACACACACGCACGCACACACACACCTCAGTGCAGGACAAGGGACAAAGCTTTTGGCACTCACTGCCCTACATGTGGAAATGGATAAAAAATATTTTAAAGGAACATGAAATAATTATTGAATCAATTTAATTAAAAACAACCATATTTAGTTCACTTAAGACATTAGACTTATTTTGTGGCACCTCGATAAATTTTCTCTCCTGATTCCAGCACAAGGTTGACTGGGTGTTTTTACTCATAAACATGATTTTTAAACCATACCATAATTTTTAAACCAAATTCACTCGCCAACTTTGCTGTGGTTGTGTAAAAAAGTAACTGGTAGCCTCTGTGGCATGTAAAAATTTGTTGAGTAAATGCAGATATGCTGTAAATTTCACAAAAAAGAAAAAGTAGGTGCTTTTATTCAAGATTTTACACCATTAAAAGCTGTTCTATGCTTACCTTTTTCTGAGGCCTTGATTTTGTTTAGAGTTCATCATATATTATTTTTATGTAATTAGTTTATTTTTATTTTAATTATATTTTATATTATTAAATGCCAGTGGTAAAACTAAACCTTTTACTGAGGTTAATTTCAATACAGTAGTGTAAAACAATTGATTCCAAATCCTGCATTAAAAATACATGTTTTTGAATGGGCCCCTGTTAATGCTGTATTATTAGTGGAATATTCCAACTGATCACTAATACTATTTATGTGTAAACAACAATTTCATGTTGCAGCTTTTTAAAAGAAAGCCAATTTGAGTCAATCATGTTCTGTGGGGAGATAAACATATAAGAAGTATACCATATTTAATGTGTTTTGCACACAAACTCTTTATCAGCAAAGTAATGTATCTGTCACAGCAATGTAGCGGAGAAACAGATTAAATTTTTCCCTCTCAAATGTAGAAGTTGGAAATGGAAATACTGAGTAAAATCACTAAAACTCAACAAGAAAGAGCCAAAGTAATTGACTGAATTTGGTCATTCTGGTTTCAACCTAGTCGATGGCCAATCTGGCAGGCCATGATCTTTGGTCCACTCTACATATTTACACAATATCCATGATTTAATCATTGCCACAACACTAAACTTAACCTGCTGGCTGCATAAAAATAGTAAAAAAAAAATTATGTACTCAGGCTGCATACATTTATGCATGAAAATGTCTTTTCCATCAAGATATTATTTATATCTGTGCATGTTGAATAGCCAAAAGCTCTCTGTGACCTGATTTTGTGCTGCTCTGAAGTGGGGAGCAGGACAGTGATGAGGTGGAGAGAAGATTTTTTCCTCAGTTGAAAATCACCTTGAAATAGTTGTAGATTTCAGAGAAGAAAATCTTTTGGCTCGGTACATGGGGAAGGAAGAACCTCTATACTATTTATATTTGAAAAAAAAAAGCTTTCCTGCAAAAAAAAAAAAAAAGATTAATGTGCAGAAAGGGACCATTATGATGACTGGAGCTTACAAATTGAAGATGAAGTGTTTCCTGTGATATGATTGATTAACAGAAAAGACAGCAAGATCAGGGCTCCTTTTCCTAAAACACTGAGCTCCAGTCTTCCATTAACACTGAAATACAGTTAAATAACACTTGCTGAGTGCGCATGTTATACATCCTTGTTTTCTGTTACTAATTGTAGCAGGTGCACCAGTTGCATGACAAACATCCTCCAGTTTTCCAGCAATGCACATCTTTAACATGAATGTCGCAGCATTGTTATTATTAGCCAAACTAACAACAGTAATGCTTTGTTTAAGTGCAACAGCAGGTAAGAGAGTGAACATGAAGTCTAGCTGGAACATTGTATTAGTTCAATTGCAGACTTTGATCACAAGAGTGCAGTATTTTACCAAAAACAAGTGAAAAATGACACAGTCTTTGGTCAGCTGTAAACATGCTGTACACAAGAAACATCAATGAAAGGCTCATCCCTGCTTTAAGAGAGACATTGTAAAAAACAAGAAATGTTTCTCTTAAAGAACATCTGTTGAATACACACTCATAATTATATACTGAACTTAAGCAATGTGTGTAATCTGTGCTGTCTTAATTAAAGCAGGAGCATCTATTATTTAAAGTGTAAAGCCTTATAAAACAAATCATTGTGTTCTTGTACTTCTAAAGAGGAACACATGCCTCTTTAGACGTTTGTGTGTGAGTGAGAAAAAGAGCAATTCTAATGACACGTGGTTCACCTGCAGCTTTAAAGTCAGGCCCTGCTTTATAGAACCAGGAGCGATAACACATAAGGAGGCAAAAAGACGGGAGGCAGTAAATCTGAAGGGATATAACACGGTGTCAAATGCTGGCTGCCAGTAAACTGCAGCCTGGCTCTTTTCTTGGATGATTCTTCCCTCTGTCAGGGCCAATTTACACGGACCCTGATGCCCCCGTTTCATTTCACAGAGGACTTGACTGTCAGTGATTTGGCTGTGGGCAGGTGTACAGCACTTACAGGTAGCCTGTGAGCACCCACTGACCTGACAGAGCAATTAAATCACTTTCACAGGGTTTGTTGCATGCACCCCGAGAGCTAAGACTGTCATTTGAGCATTTAGCAAAAGGAGAGTATGTATTTGCTGAGAGGGGAGGGGGAGCGGCAGCATGGTTTTGCTTTCTGGCGCTCAGGCTGCGAGTGGCTGAAAACAGTGGATTAAGGGAAGGGTCATGGCCTTGCTGATGGGATTTTTCTGAAAATATAGCCATGCCTGGTAGCAGTGTTTTCCTTTTAAAATATGTAAATAATGTTTGACATCATGGGTGCATTATTAACAGCGGAGAAAGGCGCTGTTCAAAACACATTAAAACCTACTCAAAAGGAAATGCTTCCTCTGTTCCATCAGACCTCCCAGTATGTCTGGATTTTTGTCAGAGGAAAATCTAAGACCTTGTTTTTATAAATAGAGAATCAAGATAATAAAAAGAGCATATGGTTTAAATGTACATGGCAAAAAAATTTTAATGTGTAAAGTATCAAAATGCAAATGATGAGAGAAAATTTTAGGCAAAATATCATGACAAAGACAGTACAAATTAAAGTGGAAAGAAATGTCTCCAGTAAGAGGAAATGACATAATTACTTGGAGGAGGGATGATAATCAGTCTTTCCCCAAACATTGTGGTAAGGTTTGTGTTTGTGTGTGTGTGTCAGTGTGTCTGTCTGTCTGTGTTTGAGGAGACAACAAAATCAATTCTACTTTTGAAACGGCACAAGCTTTATTGTTTACAAAGAGCTGAATTTCCAGCTTCATGTGAACTCTGAGGCAACACACCTTTATGTCTGAAAGCCTGAAAAAGGTGAATAAACTGGACTTAAACTAAGTCTTCAGTCCAGTTGATAAAGTGAAGCTTGAGCCTTCATAACATCCTTTCACCTCTTGATCTATAGTCTATATTTAATACTGCTGTGAGAAGTAAAGCTGGAACATTACACCACGTGACAGCAGATAATCCATGGATCCTATAGATGTGTTGTGTTCACATGGAAACTGCTAGGAGCTGACTTCTTTGTGTGACTTATCTTCATCTCACATGTATATATAATAATATGGCTTCTATTATGCAATGAAAAGAGAAAGCATTTTTGGACATGCCTTATGGAAAACAACACTGATCATGTCTTGCATTAAAATTGCATTAAAGGTTAAGTGACAACATTGAAGTGAAAACGGCAGCTGTGGAATGTGATCACACATTTAAGTATTGAGGTACTTGTAAATTACTAGATCACTCATTTTAAGGTATATCTCTACATTACAACATTTCAGAGTTAAATATTTGGCCTTCAACTGCACAGCAATTTTTCTGACAGCTGTTACTTTGCAGATAAGATTAAGCAAATAAAATATACAATCAGCTGATAAAATGTGATCTACTACATTGTACAACACAACATGTGAAGTAGTTTGAAAGTGGAGATGATTTCATAAAGTTAAATATTACATACAAAGTAATATATTAAAAATGATATTCCAATAATATATATGATAAATATCAGATTCAGGATGGAGCTATTTAATTGTGTAATAAATGACTTCACTTTTACTTACAGTACCCTTGCCTTTTTTTGTCCAACCTGTAAAATTGGCCTCTAAGTAAATTATTTTGAAATATATATATATATATATATATATATTCAACATAACATAAAATAAACTAAATAAATTA
>JAPZDY010000006.1:506412-516834 GCA_029783645.1 Ctenochaetus hawaiiensis | reverse complement strand
AAGAAGAGGACTTCTGAGATCTTCTATGTTTCTTGAGAAGATTAAAACACAAAAAGAATTAATCATTTTTCACTGAGAAGTGAAAGTTGAACTCTGAATTTTACATTTTGCTAATTTCGCTGCAGTAAGCAGAGACTTTGAGAAACTTTTGAGAAACTTTGAGAAGCTTAATCAACAGACTGACTCTTTTTGAGCTGTATGCTTCACCCTTGCTAAACGCTTTAATAAAAATTTTAAGCAGTTGGATTTAAAGCATAATTGTTGACATTGTATCATTTAGGTTTTACTTGGTGGTAAAAATTTAGGTAATAGTGCTTGCATTTTTAATGGTTCTTAAAGGTTGCTCTAGCCACAAAAATGAACAGATCCTTGGGGCTTACATCCAAGCCACTAAATAAATTCCTTGCATATTACCAAGAGCCCATATCCATAAGAAGAGAGCTGCCTTAAACAGGCGTGGCTGATATCATAATCTGTTTCAAGAGCTATTTGATCAGCTGTGGTATCAGAGTAAGCAGAGTATGTGCCTGAAAGTAGGTAGTGAGGTGCTAGGTGAATCTCCTCGCCACCCGCTTAAACAATCTGTTAGACTCATCGGGGTTATACTCTTTGAGTCTAGAAGATCAGATCCTAAAAAAACTGAGAGCTGGTCCAGTACCCCAATAACAGGGGTATCCAGGGATTTACCATGACCCCCATATGTACGTGTGTATTTACTAGAAAAACACTTATCGAAACCTTCAACCAAATGTGTACTTTCTCTCATTAGCATTTTAGAACTATTTACTGCTCTGCTAATTGTTTTCAGAAACAGAAAATCTGCTTTGTTTCCAAGTAAAGATGAACCTGAGGACATCTTGTATCCTTAAAATTTGTTCTTGTAAAGGTACAATAATGAGTATGTTTATCTAATATCATAGAGGAAGTAACCCCATTTTAGAATGTTCAGGAAGACTGTGTTAACACAACACTGTATGTTTGCTGAAAAGAAGCAAGAGATGATCCTCAAGTACCCTTTCTGTTGTTTTATTCAGTCCTGGGTTAATGCATTGCTCAACATCTCTTGCTTCCCCTGTCCGTCCAATCTTTACGAGTAAGGAAAAAGGGTAAGTTCTGATAAGAAATAAAAAAGGTTTGCGAAAACAATGTAGGCCTAATGCCAGCAGCTTGAGTTTTGAGTGAATGGAAAAAGAGGGAGTGTTGTCCTAAGTGCTGGAAGTAAATCTGAGAATTCAATAAGTCTCTAGGCACTTCTATTATTCAGAGGACACAAGGAACACAATGAAAACAAAAGAGGCAATGTAGTGTGTATGGATGTGCATGTGGATATATGTTTGTTGCTGGATTCTGCTTCTTCCCATCCACATTACATTGGAGAAGCTTGATGCATTCGGTGCATAATTTAGTTCTGTTGTATTTGTTTGCTCTCTGTGGGACAAGGCATCGTTCTATGGAGATAACTAAACTATAGGAAGTACATGTGCATTTATGTTACTTGCTGAGCAGACATCTCATGGTCTCTTTCCACCACTACACACACTGTTGGAGTGTAGTCTCCCTTCAACTATTGGCATCTTTCTCCTACCATAAAAATTAATCCCATCAAAGTTTTTGGTACATATGTTATAGACTGTTATTACAGACCAATACCAAAAGGTAAATATTGATGCTAGATAATTAACATAATAAAATAATACCTTCAGTTTAGTACCACTATTAACTTCTCACAAGTCCATTATTTTCATGAAATCTGTCACATACATTCATGTCCCCTTTAGAATGAACTGTAAGAACTTGTGATGAATGAACCATCTACCTTCAATAGAGCACTGCTACTAGCTCAAATTTTTTTCAATAAAGGATGCTGTACTTTTGGTGTGGTTCTTATGAGTTTATATTATCATGCTTGCTAGCTAAACTATGACAGTAAACATTCTAAATATATCTGTTAAACATCAGCATGTTAGCTTTGTCATTTTGAGCATGTTAGCATACTTAAGATAGCTTTTAGACTCGGTCAAAGCAACACTGTGTGAGGCCTCAAAGAGCTGTTGGCATGGCAATAGACGTTTGTTAGAGTCATGTTATATCTTTGGACTTCCAAATGGTAAAACTAGATATTAGAAACATTTGTGCAGATTGTCAAGTCAAGACTTCCTACAAAAATGCTGTCAACAAAGTTTATTGAATCCAAGAGACTTTTGTGATTCAATAAGTGGTCACTGATAAATATGTTTCTTTCATACAAATTTCAGTTTATCATTATCATTTTAGCACAATAGCCCCAACTGGATATCATGAACAATGATTGCTACTAGTCTGGATGTACAAAGGAAATGCTACCACCCAACTTTATCCTGTATTGAAGAAATATCCAAGACAGGAGACATTACAGTAGCATCTAAAACTAAAATAATGTGGGCCATATTATGAATGCTGCAATATTGTGGATCTCAACATAAAGAACTTAATAAGCTGCATTAGATAACCGAAAATATGACTAACTAATTGTTGAGAATGTTTTATTTTAGCGCAGTTTAATTAGAATGTCAGTTTTGAGCAATTTCCTGAAGTTTCCTTTGTTGCTGAAGTCAGTGGAGGCCTCAAATTGAGTTCCAGAAAGTGTATATCTGTACTTGAACATTGTAGATTCCAGTTTTGAGTGTATGGCAGGCAAATGTAATGATGAAGAAATTTTGCACGCTGCTTAGGGTCACGCTACAGTCCAATTAGGATGCATGGATGTGGGTGGAGAACAAGAATAGTATTAAAAAATGTGTGAACGCATACTGAAATTTTAAGTATTACAGTTGCATCTCACATATATTTGTAAAATGTCAAGCACTGTACAATGAGGCACATTTTTCATGTTTTGTCTTAAAAATTTGAGTGGGCAGAACCGACATATAATACATTGTGCTGTTATTTTGGGCTTTTTTGTTGCATGGTTATTTAATTCCTGATACATGTACCATATGAGACAAGATCTCCGTGTTAAAACAGTTTTAGTCATTACTCTTTGAAAGAAAAACATTCTTCGAGGGCATACTCAGCCCTATAACTGTCTGACCTGATGGCAGTGATGTCTGCATCTGGCAGCAGTGATAACATCCATGCTGAATAGATGCACAAAATCTCTTGACTGTAAGCCATTTTTCATTTGCAAAACAAAAAACCTGGGGGAGTTCCTGCTTTAGAAATAGATCTTTTTACATGCAAAAGGAAAAACTTAACATATGACTGATCTACAGAATGCAATGCAACTCTCTAAACCAGTGATTATTAGAAAAACTGTATTGTAGATGCGGAATTAAAACTTGCTCATAGTGAGGGCACTGCTTTGTAGTGCAGCCTTGTTTGTAGTACAGGATTAACTTGGCATGACAGCAATAAAAGACTGGAATTTCAGGTCTATTGGGATGTCATTAGATGTTACCATCTGGCTGGTGGATCCATGGATGGCTGTTTCTATACAAAGAGATACACCAACCATGCAGGAGCTATGACCACCAAAGACCCTGTTAGACCTGAATAGCTTAAAAAGGAATGGGAATGATTTTCTAAAAGCGTCAGAAAAGTTGATCAATAACATTTTTTAAATCTGGATTTCTTGGGCACTGAATCCATACATTTTTTGTGTTACTGAAATACAAATGCTGTGAAAATGTGTTTTATTTAAGCAGGTAGTCTCTTCAGGATTTTAAAAAAAAAATCTGCTTGGCCTTCTCAACCAAAACAAATCTTACTAGAAAAAAAATCATAGCATCACTGAAGTCATGGACACTTAGCATAATTACATACATATTTATGAGCAGAAAACAATTACAGTCACACAAAAATGCATAGTCAAAAGTCAATGTGTGAGCACCAGTGCAACAGAAAATAGGCTAAATAGATTTAAGCTGAAAAAAACCAATCACTTTGTCATTGAATCTGTCTTTAAATCCTTCAAAATTATTTTAAACTTACACGGAGAGACCAATTCTTTCAGTTTTGCAGCATGTCTCCATGGGCTGTGGGAGCAGAGAACATGAAAGCCCTGTGGTCAAATTCTATTTGCCTAGACAAAGGATAGAGAAAAAAACACTTCCGCGATCTACTATGTTATTTTCCTCCAGGTTTCCCAGACAACAGTACTAAAAGTAAACTGAAAGATCCGGCCTTTCACAGGAAAGTGTTGCTCAACAAGTTCATACGTTACAATTCCAGTTGAGTTTTTCACTGTCAGAAATAAACCTCATGGAGCAGTGGCAGAGTCATAATTGAATGAAATATGTCCATATAAAAAAATGGTATTGCCACTCAAGAATGATGACGACGAGTATCAAAGAAGACAAAATGATAAGACATCATCTCCCAGCTTCTCTTTCAACAGCAGCATTAGACAAAATTAAAAAAAACAGACATATAGGTCAGCAAAAATGTTTTCATGAGGTCAGTAACTCTCACACATCCACTGGATCACTGGTGATCCACTGAAGCAATTGACCAAGCACAACTTATTTAGGTTTGAGTGTTTGAATTTTTGCCTTTTTCAGATATGCTTGACATTTTTCAATTGGTTCTACTAGCCACTAACAAATTCACTAATGCGTATCTGTCATTTTGGCTTAATAGTATTCTGTAGAGAGCTTTTCCATTTAGCTATATCAAATAGGCCCAAAAAGTGGATGTGTAAGGGTTAAACTCCATTTCCATCCTAAGTGTGTTTCTTTTTTTGGATTTTATGGTTTTGATCACATTGTTTTTAATATGAACACATATAGCAGGAGGCGCGGTTGCAATTAAGAGCATTAGTCACCTGGTACAGTTCACTGACTGCTGCCTTTGCTTTGCCACTATAGAATCATCATCAATGTTATTAGTCACACCTGTACTTTTCCTGCCATGACAAATCAAAGTGTGTCACAATAAAGATTATCAAGCTTAAGGATCATAATGACACCTTATGGAAAACATACTCTTGTTACTAAATTCATTATATTAGCCTACTTTATGCTTCCATGCTTTTTAATGATTTTGTCTATTAACGGTTTAAAATCTAAAGTTATCCTCCTTTATGATCAAAAAGCAAACATTATTTGTGTGACATTGGTGTGCAGGACCATGTGGCTGTATGTTGAGACTATTAGTAACAATGGCATAACTAGGAAGTAATGTTGTAAAAGTATTTACAACAGATATAGTTTTTATGGAAATGTTTTATGATCATTTTAAATTTTGTTGCAGGAGACAGGATTAAGCTCTCAAATAAATAAATAAAAAGTAAAAATAAACTGCATCCTGTGGAAGTGGAACAGCAAAGGCTAAGCCCTGCTTTATCCTGATAGTTGCTAAAATGGCAGAATAATTTTCTAATTGTTACTTTATCAGAAAAGGTTTACTTTCCTGAACATTTGTATCCCAATTCATCCAGGTTTTTCTTAAAGCTGCCATGGTATTTAAGTGTTTACCTTAAATGTATTTGATCATACAAATTACTTGTGATACACAATTGATTGTTTTGCAGGAAGATGAAATTTCTATTGTTAAATGTAATTCACTATTGTAAGATGAACTGATTTCACCAAATAATAATTAAATTCGAAGTTCAGTTCCAGTTTTCTGAATTTATTCTTTGTGATTACATACAAGTGATTAGTTTGCAAATGCTATTTTATATTTGTCTCAGTCAATTAAGTCTGCATTTCAATGAGTGGAAATGGCCTGATTAGAAAATTGTATTTGTATTTTGTGAGGATATTAAAACCAGCAGGTTGATGATGTTCATTTGATTCCTTTTTTTAGGATCATAACAACATTACCAGCATAAGACTGCATCATACTGGGTTACAATCAGGCTTTAAGAGCAGAGCTTTGCAGGAAAAGTATGGTTCAAATAATTAAATCTGATTTATATTATATTCTTATACATTTATATACACACCAGCATAATCAGATGTAGTTCCATATTAAGACATAATTAGTATGTTAATAAAATATGCAGTGAGTATAGCAATCATCTCAGCTTGTATTGATGCAATATTGATTAAGAGTTACTAAATATGTTTAACTATGTGTAACAAGTATTTCTACAAACGGCAGATGCAGGTATGTGAGCTGGTTTTGTCTGTCGTAGAACAGTTTGAAGAGATTGAATAGCTTTGTCACAGGCATGGTTTGAGTAGCATTTACATTATATTCCGGGCTGCATCAGCTGTCATCACAGATTTATAACAGGGCTTGATGTAAGCAATGCATGTCAGTGCAAAGAGAGGCCTATCCATATCCACTATGACAAAAACAGGACTTTACAAAACTGAGGTTGCTCTATGATGTGAATAAGGTAAGAGAGCTCTGGTCTGACATGGCTGCAGTGTCTGTCACTGAGTTCTGACATATGAGCGGGTCTAGAGACCTCGATGGGGCTACGATTTACAGCCAGTGAGAAATGGTGAGTGAATATTTCATTGAAAGCCTGCCGTATGCAATTGGTCACAGCAGTGGCAGGCTGCCACTGACTGTTCTATGACCATTTCTGCAATTATCATTTAGGAGCATACAGTATGTCTGTCATACTCAACAGTGGCTGTAAACCACCTAACCCCTTTGTCATTTTGTCAACTTTTTTCACTGCCGCTTGTAGTGACTGTGATATCACATCTTGACACTTTTGCCTTTTTAATAGTTTTAATAAGAAAAGTGCGAATAAGGTTTTTCACACAGACTTTGTTGTTCATCTCTCTTCCACCTCACAACACACATAAGACCAGAGGCTGCTGGTTTCCTATCAGGGCTCCCAGCTGCTGCCTACCTCCAGTATAAGGCCACAGTAGTAAAAGCCTCCCACATTGTGTCAACTATAAATTCTTGTCTGTGTGAGTGATGCTTTCGGTAGCTATGGAAACCCAATATAATACATGCCCCCCTCCCTGTCCCTCGCGCTCTCTCTCTCTCTCCCTTAGTCTCTGCCTATGTCTCTCTCCCTCTCTCCATCCACACCAAAGCTCTTTAGGCTACTTTGCGCATGTACGGCCAGTCAAACCGAGCATTGCATCGACTCCAAGATGGCGAAAACACGTCTGGCTTGCCTCCTGACTCTCCTCTCAACTCACTGTAAGTACAAAAATCATGCTAAGTAGCTTTTTTCTCCCCATTTTCTCCTCGAGGCACGTGACCGTCAAATGCTATTTACTTCTTCATCTGTTTGGCCGAGATTATAAACCAGCGTTAGGCAAAAAATAGATTCATGCTACAGAAGTAACCCTATCTGGACGCAACTAACGTAAAACTCAAGCCAGACTGACAGACAGACACGTCTCTCCGACGTTAAGTAAATACAGTTTTTAGTTCTGTACCCGAAATGCCAAATAACTGTTAAAGTCGCCATTTTTGAAACAACTTATGTCAACATGAATGTCAAATGTTCCGGTCGAGCGATGGTTTTAGGTAGCTATTGTTTATCAAATCCATCGTTTACTCTCCCTTATTGTTTTAATCAGAGAAATGTCGCTGTAACGTTATGTGAAATAACAAAGTGTGTGGATCTTTAGTTATCCTGATATTAGCATAGCGGGACTTACTGAGCAAAATGTTAAGCTCGCGCATCAGTTAAATTAGCGGCACATTTCAGAGTCTGGTTAAGCCACCACGTTTTTTTTTGTCCTCAGTTTGAAAAAGTTTTAGCCTCTCAAGTTTGGAGAGCGACTTTATGTTAGTAAATTAAATATAAAATAAGTCAGTTCCGTAGCCTGTGCCGTTGACTATTTAACGTGGATTTGGAGCCGTGGAGATGGCCGAGATGTTGGAAGTGGTGATGCGAGATAACGGTTTTTCCTGCGGCGGAATAAAGCACGCCGTCCGCGGGAGGAGCCAGCCAGGCCAGTGAGCGTCCTCTACCCCCTCCTCCACCTCCTGCTGCTGGACCCTCTCAAACCACACCAGAGCTGAGCTGGTAAACAGAAACAGCCGTCGAAAAAATCGATTCGTTTCAGTATATCACTCTTAAGGACCTTATGCTCCCCACTTTTTCAATCCTACAGCTGGAAGCGATAAACGCTCACCTGTAATAGTTTATTTAAGTATCTACGCACACGCCGCAATTCCCGTTTCATGCTTTTTCTGTGAAGACGTGGACGTGCTGAGACGTTATTTGAAAGAATAATAAAGTTGAATAATTTGCATGTAACTATGTGTGACAAAGGATTTAATATTTATTCCGCCAGTTTAATCACAGGATATTATTACACAAAAGCGGGGAGCCACTTGTTGCTGTGCTTTGTAGCGATTTTACGATTGATCAAGATCATTTAACCACTCTTTGTTTTTGTCTTTGCGCCTGTCAAAGGCTCCCAGCTACTCCAAAACTATTTTAGACATTTATTCAAAGATTCAACACCGTAAAGCTCTGGTTTACATACTGTTAATCTAGATCGTAAATTATTCCCTTCTGTCCATCGCTTATGCAGACAGTGCATACCTGATCATGATTTGAAGTCCTGCTTTATCATTTTACCAAAGAGATGTTATGAATGATTTCACAAACTGTCCAGTTTTTCCATTAAGACAGAACTGGGCTTATAATTTTACAACCTTTTTTTGTGAACTGTTTTTTCTTTCGTTTTCCCTTGGAAATAGATTAATCAAGGTGTGAGAGGACAGACATACAGATCAAAGGGAAGTACAGACATATGAACCTACTGTGATCTCTCAAGTGTGTGAATTGGCTTATTCTCTTTGCTTTAATTAGAAATAGCAGTGGAGCTTGTTTGAAATCTGTTGCTGTACTATCAACACGGTCTCTCTTGACACACCTCGAGGCTGTGTGCTCATTTTAATTTTTTTCTTTCAAGGCGATACATTTCAAAGTCATTACTCCTAATGATGTTCCCCTGGGTGAATTTGTGACAAGGCAAAGTAGCTGCACAATTGACATCTTCAGGGGGGCAGTGAGCTGGCGAAGATTTAAGAATTTCTTTTGTCTTGCCTGGACAGGGCTTAACCATGTGGCTGACTGGTTCCCAGCCAGCATGTCCACTGTCTCAAGATACAGGACAAATCTGGCTGGACTAAAGCTGGCTGCAGGCTATGTTATGAATTATTACTTTGTAGTGCTAGACACCGATTACTAATAGGCACTGACTGTAATTAGAATGCTTCTTGTATTTTAGTGAAAGCCCTGTTTCAGATTCAGTTTTTGATGCTTTACAAATCGAGTAAGTAATTCAGAGAGGAGGAATGAACGTATTGTTTGCTTGGCTTGTTTCTTACACTTAAATCTGTGTTTGTAAGATGTGCTTGTTATTTTCAATTCATGATATTCTTTGGGTAGCTATTATCTTAACGGTCATGCTACCCCAGCCATTCCAAGTGAAGGCTAAACCCAGCATGGCTGAACATAGCTCCAAATATCAGCCAAGTCATCTGTCAGCAGAGCGAAAGATGAGGGCCATTGTTATTTTAAGTACACATGCTTACAGCAGACTTTCCATTCGGATCTAATGGAATGCATTGAAATTTTCCATTGTTGGCCTTACCTGAGCCTTTTCACTTAAAATATTCCAAAGAAAGTGGCATGCACTTTAAGAGGACATCTGCCAGAACCCTCCTGCCAAGAACATGGCCAAGATATGTGGGAGCTTGGAAGATGCTCAAAATGGATTAGTACTGAGCAAATATAAACCTGAGATCACTGCTTTGACTCTTACAAGAAACACCTGTGGAAATCTATACATCTTAGGAAGGGTGAAGAAAAATGCAATTCATTCAAGTATTGTGATCACTTTTTTAATTGTTTTTTCAATCTTTTTTAAATTCTATATTACAATCCTATTCTATATCATGTATTGCTGTAATTTATGAAAATAATGTGACGTCATATATGTTGAAAAAAACTAGTGCACCAATAAACCAAAAAATAGTGGAAGATTCAAGATCTGAAGGGATATGACCTGGCTGAGCCTTCATATTCTAAATCCAAAGTGTGGAAACACTTTGGGTTTTAAAGCATTGCTAAAACACTCTGATACTAGAAGACTAAATCTATATGCAAACTCTTTCGTGGACAAGTTTTGTATTGTGGTAGTAAAACATCTTGCTGACACCATCCAGAGTCAAATGACCCGTAGCTGCAGCAAGCTAAGAGACCGTGGATGGAAAAATTGAATAACCAGACCTTTCAGTGAAAGCAAAATGTTTCACAGGGTCAGTTGCTCATTTCATTTGCAAAGATTGCCCATACAGCATAGTGTAAATTACAGGGTTTTTTGAATCATGATTTACATCTTGGAACCATTGTACAATACACTCTCAAAGTTTTCCTCAGCAGTGCCTAAAATGTGCCCACATTTGTGCTTTGTGCAGTTTTAGG
Source organism: Ctenochaetus hawaiiensis (assembly GCA_029783645.1). NCBI lineage: Eukaryota > Metazoa > Chordata > Actinopteri > Acanthuriformes > Acanthuridae > Ctenochaetus > Ctenochaetus hawaiiensis. The sequence continues at coordinate 506,486 of JAPZDY010000006.1, read as the reverse complement.
GTCTCTATTTATTTTGGCCTAACATCTTTTTGTTTAATATTTTTTTATAGTAGTTTGATGAGCAGGAGCAGCTA
>JAPZDY010000006.1:486223-502870 GCA_029783645.1 Ctenochaetus hawaiiensis | reverse complement strand
GCTTCACTTTTACTCAGGCAGAAACTAATGGGTGACGTCACGGAGGGTTTGTCCAGTGTTTTATACAGTCAATGGTTGGGGATGATGGACAGGCTTTTAGGTTTCCTTCAAGTTGATAAAGGTGCAGAAAAGAAAAATAGCAGGGCAGCTTTGGAATGTCAGAATTGAAAACGGTTTTAAAAACATTTTCTTGGCTAAAGGAAACTATTTGTTTGACTCTGTCAGATATGACATCTCAAGTTTTGTTTTTTTAAGTCACTTTTTCATCATTCTTTGGATTAAACTGAGTCAGTGAAATGGAATATGGCTTGTCTGAAGACACATGTTCATAATAATAATAAGAAATCAGGGAAGCTTTGTGATCACAAACACAACTGTGCATGTGTGTTACCTTGGAGACGAGACCTGGGCTTTCGACCTACAGCTCCCTAAAATGTCGAACATTATGTCCTGCCTCCAAGTTCAGGTTGAGGGAAAAATTACTTTTGGCTGTTGTGAGTGAAGGTTTTTTTGAGAGTTTCCTAGTTTGTATATTCTCCGTTGTACACTGATATGGTGGTAGTGGCTTTCAATGTATAATTGCTATTTTTTACTTTACAGTTTTTAGGCTGATTACAAGCTGCAGTGTATTAAGATCTCATCTGAGGAGCTTTACACGTATATAGCAGTGCTGCAGGTAAAGTGGTTAAACTGATAGATATTAATACCACAAGAACACCTTCTTTTAATCAGGAGCATTTGTGCTTAGAGCTCATTTGCTTTTCCTACATCTGGTAGCCTATAATTAAGGGGTTTCCACACTACAATCCACCACCTTCAGGTTCATGTCAGGCCTGCCGCATGCAATTGTGAAGGCATGGGAGTATGGGTGCACTAGTCAGACTGTAGCAATCATAATGAAAAGCATGGAAGCATATAAGGTCTAGTTTAATAAATATGTTCATGCATATGTTGTGATGTCCATGTTTGAAATTAGGCTGTTTGATGGGAGTTTATGTTAATGGTATGGGGTAAATCCACCAAGTTGAGCAAATAGACTTGATGTCAGATAGAGAACTTCTTGTGAGTTACTGGCATCCTCTGGGAGCAGTGCAAAATGGATTCAAAACAGCCTACTGTAGAAATGATAGATGGGGCTTGGCTGGTGAGCGAGCCCTAGACCTTGATGTTCCCAACTTAAAAATAAATAAAATTGGGAAACTATTTATTACATGCCTGTGAGACTGGTATTTTCTGTCTCAATAAGCACTGAATCTATCTGAACTAAAGGACACTAAATTGTTCTCATAGTGATAGAAATCCATGTCAAAAATTGATCTTCTTCATCTTTAAAAAGAGAGGCTCAGTTGCACCATACTTGACAGGGCAGTCTAGCAAAGGCTATTCAGAGTGCTTAGGGTAAGACATGACACAGAAATCTTGGTGCTCATCCAAATTGGTCATTAGTGACGATTAACTTGCGTGTGTGTGCATGCATGCAAGAGTCATAATAGTGGATTTTTCTGTTAAGTGTTTCTTGCCAACACTATTTAACTTAGTAGTTTTATGAGTTCCGTAAATATTCAGCAGGAACAGTGAGTTAAAAGCTTATTATAAAAATCATCTGCAGTCACCTTTACACTTTCTTGAGTTCATCTTAAAATAATTTAGGACACTTCTTACTGTGAAAAGAAATCAAAAATTACATTTGGGTTCATGCTTTAGTTTGATATTTTTCTGCTTTTCTGCTTTAGTTTGATATTTGAACATTTTTGAACCGATGCAATTCAAATGTCACTCTGATTATTTGTGACAAGTCACGAGACATAACTCTTAAGAGCACAGGAAGCTTTCCCATTTGACCAAAGTGGAAATGATAGCATGATTATGCTGTGCTGGGGTTTGCAGAAATATGTTTTGGTAGACAATAAACCGAACAGCATCCATCTGAATGGCATTGATCTCTTACACCAGTCCAGACAATATGATAATCATGAAAACCTTTAGCTGGGAGCACTTCGCTTGCATCCACTAAAACTTCCTCATTAGCTGGGTGAAATGCTGTCCTCATTCAAAGTAGTGTTGGATGGAACAGAAATAAATACTTAAAGAGAGTGGAATGGTTGATATCTGGGGGTATTAATGGAATTTCTTGATTCTGTCATAAAAAAAGATCACGAGTGCTTGGATGTCCATGCTTTTTAGGTTTTGCAGTGAGTCATACTAGAGTCAAAGCTCAACATATACAGCACTGTGGCCACATGTGTGTGAGGGCTCACTTTGGGTAAGTAAGTGCCTCAGATATTTGTCAGGATGCCAGACATAGGCGACGAGTTTGTAACCTGCTTCCCGGCCCCTGTCTGAGGGCAGAATAAGGAGGCTTTGCATGTGTCATAGAAAGCAACGGAGGGGAAAGAGGAGGAAGCAATTTGGGTAGATTTCAACGTGACTCAGTAGTTTTTCAGGCATTTGACATCATTGTAACTGGTCACTCAAAATGGCCAGGCCACAGCCTAAGAGCTGATCCAAGACTTAGAGTAAGTGAAGCAATGACTGTCCTACAATCTATGCTAAAAACTCTAACCCCAACCCATCATAGACCTACATGTGAAGTGTTGACAGCAACAAGACTGTCCACTAATGAGCGGCGCTTAAAAGAGGATAGTATTTTAAGGATTAGGAAAAAAGAAAAGGGAAACAAATTACATAGAAGCATGGCTTCTATGGCTATTCCATAGCCCATCTGTGTCAAGGGATTTCCTGAATTCTTTGCCATTAAGATTGTAATTAAACTCAATTGTCATTTTCTTAACATACAACCTCATATCCTGTGAGATAGCAGAGTCATTCCCAAAATGACCATGTTATCTACTTTGCCATTTCCGTTCACAAGACTGTTCCACTTTCAGAGTCAGATTGATATATACATACAACGGTCATAGCTTAACAAATCAAAAAACCCATGGGAAAGTAGAGAATTGTCACGGAGCCATAATAATCGAGACTGACTAACCCAGATTGCTATTATGTGAGATTTTCCAAAGTTGTAACTGTTTTTTTGTGTGGATGGTCCAAAAACAGAGATAAGACAGACAACAGAGAGGGGTTAAACAAGAACATTACATCTTGTATGTCTTCCCATTTTCTGATATGGCTACATATCTTTAACATTGTTGTTACCTCAGAATTTTTATATTAAAACTATTTACTGTAGACACAACAGAAATATATCAAAGAAGGATTAATTAAACAATCCTTTTTTTAACTCAATTTTGTGTACCCTGATCATTTAAAGTTTAACAAACAGCTAACCAGTGTAGTTTTGCCCTCCCATAACACTGTTGATTCCTTGTTAACAAGTAAAAAACAAATGATCAAAATGGATACAGCATATACCTCCTTTTTCTAAAACTTAATGCCAACAATACCACCATGCAACTCCATCACTAAGTAACATCACTGGAGATCGTTCATCAGGTTATATGCAGACTCCCCTTAAGACATAAAAGGTTTTATATTAATTTTCTCAAATATGAGTATTACTTACGTAAAACCTGTAAACACACTTTAATGTGTAAAATTGGCAGGTTCACCTTTGAGTATGGCCACTCAAGAATCTAAAAATTATCATCAGGTGAGGTGGAGACTGAAAATGTATCAGTTTGAATGTCACCTTGGTAAACTGGAAAACAAATTAAAATGTTTTCGTCAGTGTCAAGCAATAGCAGAGTTTTTACACAGACCATGCTGAGACAGTATTGGCTCTGGTTCTTTGGGTACTTGACTAGTTTCTCGGTTGGTTGCAGTCTTGTCTTGCTCATCTATAAAAACAAAGCCACATCTCAAAGTTATACTGCTGAATCCGAGAATACAGAGAGCACAGATGTGTGGTTCCTAAAATATTCAGCATACAAAAGCAAAGAGCCAACAAATAATTCATTGAGAAAATAAAAAACAACAGCAGAAAACACAAGAACAAAAGCCATTTAGTTGGCAGGGGTAAAGGTTACGATGCACAGCACACGTGGCCTCAGAATATGTGTGTGTATGAGCGTTGAGAACCAGAGGGGAAAATACAAGAGGCCACCAACGTTCTTTACCCATCACCCTCCACCCTTAAGTTGAACCCCAGGCTGTCTCATTACCGTTGGTTCCAGCCCTATCTGGTTTGAGCTAGAACAATGATCTTTCTTGGTATTTCATGAGCTTTTCACCACACTTTCAGGGGGAAGCTATAACTCAGTACTGACAAATGTTTCTGAACAGCCTCTGTCCAATCAGTGCTACGTGCAACGTATCCCCTTCTTACACCCCCACCCCTCAGTCCTTCCATTTCCCTGCCAAAAAGCACTCAAGCAGAACTGAGTGACTGTACAGTTTTATCTCAGATCATCAGCACTCAAGATCATCAGTGTTCACATCTGTGGGCGTCTTCCTTTGGGGCGATTGTTAGCGTGGTAACATTGTTCAGTGAGACATTCAGCTCTGCACTGAGAGATGAGCTTTGAAGGACTGCAGTGATGTGCTGGTATCCAACCTGAAGGTCCCAGTCAGATCAGTACAACTGTCCTTATGAATGGGACCACTTAGGTCAGCTCTATTATACTGTTTTCCATTCAGTGTTGAGATGGGTGCATTTAAGCAGATTGTGCCTGGCATTTTGCCAATCAGTGGTAGTAGTGGCTTATCAGGGCCAGGCCCGCTGAGCGCACAGCACAGAGCAGTGCAGTCAAGATGCCTCTTTCTGAAGACATCAGGCAGACTAGGGGCTCTGTTTCTAATTGATGGAATAATCTGCTCACTCTGACTAATTTTCACTTGTAATTAGTTGACAGGTTATTTTTTCCTGCACATAGCTTGTTTATTTCACATTTATGCTGCCCAAAGAGCAGCAATGCTATCTGTATGGTCCGAGCAGTTAAAAGTAAGAAAGAGGTAAACACCCTGAGGTTTGTATTTCCTTGCTAGATCAAGTGCCAGATGTATGCAGGTTTTTGTTTTGTTTTTGCATGTTAACTCCACAAAGGGCATTATAATGTTCTCAACAAAAAAAATCTGCTTTTATAGTTAGAGGAGAAAAAAAAAAAGATTTCATTTGAATGTTAACATTTTCATGCGTGTGTAGCATTATACTTGCCAAAAAGGATGTAGTTTCTGTAGAATCAACAAAATTTTGAACAGGACAGCACATGTGCCATGCTCAGCATACAAAATGCCACAGAGTAGTTATGTTTGACGCAAGCAGAGACAGCAGGTGACTGAGGTCGCCAGCTGTCCTCTGTTCTTACCATGAAAGCACTTTGGAACTTAGCCATTGTTTCCCGGACCAGCAGGTTGTACTGTAACTTTGTACAGCACACCTTTACTTCCTGTGTGACTATAAACATGGTAACATAGCTGCCGGTGTTGGAGCCTTGAAACTGAGTGGGAGGCATGAAATGTTTGGTCATTTAACTGTCTGTTGCCTTTGTCTGGTATTTCCCACGGAAACCCATCAAGGATTCCTCCCTGAGCAGGTGATGGAAGTGCGGCTCCAGTTGGGGGTTTGTGGGGAGGGGGGTCAGCAGCAGGAGCCTCAGATGGTTTCCCTCCCCAGCTGTTGTTTAAGCAACATTCCCTGTCTCACAGCTCAGCAGCCTGTGCAAACTATCTGAGTCAAGAGTATGCCTTAATGCACATTTGTTGTCTGAGAAGGCAGCTTGTTGGCAAATTCTTGCTTAGAGATCACAAACTTTGAAGTCTCAATATTTATTCCTGTTTTCTTTTTTTGACATGGTGGGCACGTAATGTCTCTTCATAAACAACTGTCACTTGGAATGAGTAACAGTCATGATTCATTCCCAGTTATGCGTCTTGCTAAATGGAATTTGGAGGTCTGTTTTCAGTATGTGTCTTATGACAGTAGTTGTCTCCACCCTTTTTTATTAGAAGCTATTTGAGTGAACAGAAAAACACAGTTGTGTGTTCATTTAATTCAACATAAAATAATGAAATTTTATTTAATTTGAAATATCATTAAATATTTAATGGCTCTATCAAATTCAGGCTCAAGTTGTTACATACATGAAACAAAAAGTGATTGCTTGTTGTGTAATGTTCATATTCCGCCAAAACACAAAACAACAGCCAGAGTGAGCTCTTCAGAGGGGCCCCCAAACAAACACTCAGGAGAAAGTTGTGTTTCCTTTTCTAAATGATCATGCCCCGTTACTTTCACCATTTAAAGTCTTAGGTTGAAAAATGTGGGGGCAGTAAGTGACCCCAGTTGCCTCAACCACGCCTGCCTGTCAAGTTTCATTTCACCTGTGACCAGTCATCCCCACACAGTCACACACTTTTGGCGACCTCACATTCTGCACTCCTCTTCATGTTCTCCACATAAGTGCTTACTAAGGAACAATGAAACCGTTAGAATTGCTTCCCACGGCATTATACAACATGTAGGCCAGTTGCCACCGTTTGTGAGGGGCTGGTGGAAAGAAATCATTGTCAAAGAACAAGTCTTTGCAGCAGCAACATGTTTGACCCTTGAATCTTTGCTTGACCATGATGATTGACTGCAGCTTTTTTCTCACATGGTCAGCAGATGCTCTTTTTTGTCTACTATTGGAAACTGTAACAAACACTCAGATTCTGTGCATACATCTTTAAAATGCTCCTTTATTTTTAAATTCTTTAAATGGCGTCTGAAGTTAGTTGCGTTTGATGACATAATTTAAAAGATGATGATGATGATGAGGATGATGATGATGATGATGTACTGTTGCTATACATCAGCTTTTAGTGCTGTTATAATGTCCTTGTAGCCTATGGTTTTTGGGAAACTGCTATATCAAACAGCATGTGTGATGGTAATCGGAAACTAAAACAGATTAGAGAAAGAGTAATGAATCATCTGTTTAAAAAAATAGTGTTGTGAAATCAATTGGAGCTCCAAGAGCACATGAGTATTACTAATAAACCTGGAAAAGGGAGGCTGTCTAAAATTATTTTCTCTACCAGTAATCAGACATGCAACATGTCAGTCTAATCACTATGTTTTTTCCAGGATTAATACTTGAACTACACAACATGGCTTTTGTTCTAGATTGAAAACAAAGCACAGTTAAAAGGCTGGGCTGAGAGAAGCCATTGTTGTAAGAGCAGACTTTAGAAACACTGGGATTTGTCCTGGGCCTGCTGTTTCAGAGCTGATAGCATCTTGATGACTGAGCTGAATGCTGCTGGGAGGCCTTATTATGAAGACTTTATAAGCTTCCTGCTCTCATCTCGCACATCATGCTCTTGAGTGCCATAAATGTGTAACTACACAGTTCAAGACATGAGTGCTTTTGGCTACACTCTTGTGAGTGTTAAATGCGATGTTGCATTTCTCTGTTGGCATTCATGCTTAGTAGGTTAGTGTCATTTGGTCACAATGAGCCTCAAATGAGAGAACTGGCGGAGTAGAGGCATTAGATGAAGCCTTAATTCCTCCATGCTGTAGAGATATGTAGGTTTGAGGAATACACAGCTCATGAAAACAGTTCAATATAAATGTCAGCAGAGTTGTATAAAAAGTTAGTATTATCCCTAAAGGCTGCATCACAAACAGCACCCTTTCAGTTGAGCTCATTTCAGCCCACAGCAGGCATCCTTGGAGCATACAGGAAGTGAGGCAGATTAAACCTTTTGGACCTGCTAAGTCAACATGTCTCTGCTGTGTGGTGTTGTATTATTGTTCAGTTGTCAGTTGAGCCTTAACTCATCGTGGCCAGCTACGCTCACTGTCCACGCACTCAACAATGAGCGCTTATCTCTACAGGCTGCAGCAGAGTGGCTCAGCTGCCCCCCATCTTTCTGTTGGTGTGCTGGCTAAATGAGCATTATTAGGTAAAGGAACTGCTGGCTGGTCAAAAAAAAGGCCAGTGTAATATCCCAGCATCCAGATTAGCCTGATATCGGCAGATGTGAGTGTTTCCAGATCTTTATATGTTGTAGAGGTATTATTGGTTAATCCTTTGCGGATCCTGATAGAAAGCTTAAAAAAAGATGAATGTTTCCATTGAGCATCAAATTTGTTTGTAGTGTGAGTGAGTGTCTGTGTGTTTGCAGGTGTGAGTTTGCCAGGTGGGGGAGGTTTTGGTGTGTATGGTTTAAAGAAAAGATAGCAGGATGTTATCGAGGGATTTACCACCATGCATTATTATCTGACCAGTTCATTGTTGACTGGCAGGAAGGATATAGGTTAGTGCACAGTAGTCATTTAAAACCCTGCTCTAGTGATCGGTTTAAAATGGCGTCACAGTTAGTGGACTCATGGAATCATTAAATGATACTTCCCATAAGCCACTGCAATACAAATGTTTATTTTCACCATGCTTGAAAAAGGCCTGTGTGGAAATTGCATTCCTAATTAGGATTAAGGAAAGGGTCAGGCAGCCTGGACTAGAATGTGAAGCATTTGCAGTGAGCGCCGCGATGCCATCTGTGCAGAGCTTGGTGAGGAGCTAATTCTGGCACTGAGTGTGGTGCGATTTAACACAGATTTTTGTGGTAGCAGCTCCAATTCAAGCATGGGATTTGACTCTGACTGCAGCTCAGAAAACTGTTGCAGTGAGTTGAATTAACCCCCACCCCCTCCTGTTAGATCTCCTCTAAGCTGACACCATGGAGCTCCCCAATTCATTTGGACATCCAACATGTGCGGCATGTCAGATTGTTCGCATAACAGAGATGCTGCGCCAGGGGAGGCCTGCTCACCCTCTTGGCCTTCTGCTTCGATCTGTTTTGACAAGGCGTTCTCACTGTCTCCCTCAAGAGGCTGACCTGGGCTAGAAAAATGAGTGGCCAATTATTTCATCATGACTGATGGTCATGGTTTCTCTGGTTGCACGTGGAAGGCAGTGAGAGCTACCACCGCTCACACTTATTACCTGGGAGGAATCCCAATTAGCAGACTTCAGAGGCTCTGGCTGGTGCTGACAGTCACTATAAATAGCATCTGGGCATTTGAATGCTAACCTGTTCTCACTCTGGTGAGGAGCAGATCATGATTAAAGGATATTACCTGCAGTGGTCAACATGATCAACTGCATTTGACTGAAATCTGTCATGTGTCAGCAGTTACAGGCCTATCGCCTCCTTTCCAGCCCTTGCTTTACATTCTGTTTTGACATTGTCATAAAATTACACAGTACATATTAAATTAGATAAATGGTGTTTAGAGTTTTACACTTTGACTTTCATGAGTCAGAATTAATATCATTGCATAGGTGACAGACATAGTTGCTAGTAATTCATGTTCAGACAGCCGTAGGAGGGGACACAGTGTTTTAGCAGAGAGTGCAATACTGGAATTACACTGCATCTCAAATATAACTCTATACAGTATCATGTTCACTGTGAGGATCTCATGACTGGATTTCTGGCCAAAAGATTTAGGCTTACACTTTCACAGTGTTCGTAGTCCATGATTGATATGTCCTCAGTCACCATACCCATCAGCCATTGTTTTGCTTAATTAAGCATTCATTCTCTCCCACTGCCTGAAACTGTGTCACAAAACAAAGGCCTCCATTGGCATGCATGGCTGCCGAGACCATGTGAAGAGGCAGTGTGACACCAAACAACAGTACTATTTTTATACAGGAACCAGGATCTGATTATCTCATGGCCAAGATGTTTCACATGACTTAATGAATGAGTAATATTATCATTGAAGATCATTAAGTGACTAACAGTTGCTTCTAAATGCCTTATTGTCAAGAACAGCTTTGGCAGCCTTGGAGGACACAGCTATAGAACAGAGGCTTCATACTGAAAGGTGTTTACACACCAATAGTCTGTGTGAGACTTTTGAAACGCACAAAATTTCTTTTTGTAATCAGCTGACAGACAGTGTGCTCACTTTCTCAGTAATGTTACATCATGTGATCATTTTGCATTATGAGGTTAATAATAAGGGCAATTCAAATTACATTACAGCATGTGATATAAATTCGATTTTTTGGAAAGTTCTCAGAGATGCACTCGTTTCAGTGCTGATTATTTAGCCCTACAGTTTTAATCCATCTGTTTTAATGACCTATTTGAACAAATTAACAGGTATTGGAGATACTGGTAATTCAGACTGCATTTTCTTATTATAGTATATCATTTGTAGTATAAGGCTCAAATGGGAATTAGATCAACTGAACTAGTCCGGTGAGACAAGTTTGAAGTTAAGTGAGTTTCATGTATGTGTACTTTTAGACATTTACAAGTTTTCTAAACAGCCATTTAGTGAGTATGGAGTCTGATGTGAAGTGATGTTTATTGCTTCAACTGGGAGCGTGGCAAGTGAAAGGCAAAAGCCAATGCATTTAAGGTGGAAGAGTAAAAGTTGTTTTTCCTACTCTGTGGTCCAGTCCTGTGAGCTAGTCGTACTTAGCTTGAGGTCAAAGTGAGAGCAGGCCAGATGTTGATGCTAACACTGACACAAAGTGACAGGTTCCCAGGCATTCAGTGACACCATCCCCCTTCCCATCCTCTCATTGGCTCAGGCCGAGTCTTTGACCCTGCCTAGATCAGAGGGCTCACCAGCAGCAAGGCACATGGGTAGCCCCGACCTAAACAGGCTCACAGATCAGGGCCTGCAGCAGCCTCATATGTAAATGTAGAATAAATGAATACAAAAGGAGCCCTTGTGGGGAAAGCTGAAGTGTGTTTGAGTACACCTGGAAAAGATAGGATGCATTTGAATTAACTCCTGATACCAGGATACAAGTTTTATTCAGACAGAATGAGTTTGTTGACCAAGGGTAGAATATTTGTGGAATAAAATCCCTGTGTGGGACATTTTCCTCAGTTCAGGATAAATATGCGAACACAGTAACTTTTTCCTCAACTGTAATAAGAGCTGCAGTAAACTAAAGAAAACTTGGTTGACTGAAATTCTACCCAGTCATCAACCAAAAGTTTAACAGGTAGGAAAATGAGTCTTCATGTTAAGTTTAGATTAAATACATAAGCCACATTGCATTGTGGCTGTACACTGTGCATCATACCTGGTTGCCTTTTTTACAGACGTCAGCAGTACACACACACACAAAACAGTTTGTTTGGTGATTCTCAAGAGGACACTCCTTTGAAATATAGCATTCCTCAGCCCCTTACCCCAACCTCAACAACTGAATGCCTCAGCCCAGCTCTTACCTTAACTTTTACCGAAACCTAATATTCAAACCTTAACCCTAAAACCAGTTCTTAACCTCAAAAAGCTGTCTTGACCATTGGGACTCTCAATTTAGTCCCCACAGTTGTAATACATTTTTTTTGAAATTCTTTATGAATGCAACATCGATAGTCCAACCAGTCAGAATATGGCTGAACAAGTGCAATTAAATTGGCCCACAATATGGTATAAATCCTAACTGTGTATTCCTAGTTCGATTTAATTTAATAGTCATCTTTTAGATAAAAATAAGCTTCTTGTAGATGTTGTGTGTATTATATATATGCAGATGCATACTCTCCTTTACCTCCACCTGCTCTCAGTCTTGCTCCTGAGTTCATTGACTGATTTTATGCAGTCTATTAGGAAATCTGTAATTTGAACAATTTGAACTCCTGAGCATTGTGATTCTGCAGACTTTATGCTACTTTGCCATTGAAAGAGGTACTGCAACTGTGTTAATCCATTCAATGTGCATGATGCTACACCTTTAGATAAAAATACAGTTGATGATGTTGGGGGAAGTGGACTTCTTTACTTAATTTTTAGAGTAAGATAAGATGATTGATACCATTTTAATGTCTGTATGTAAATATGAAGCTACCATGTGTCAGTCTAGCCTAGCTCTATCACTGGAAACAAGAAGAAAGCTAGCTTGGCTCTGACCAGTAGAAATAAAATCAGCACCTTTGAGGCAACAGTTTTCAGCTGTTGACAAACTGTTCCTTCAAGGATCATTTGAATAGCTAATTTACTAACATTCTATTTAAAGATCATTAACTTTAAGTTTGCAATTTATATCCACCAGTCATATCAAAGATAGACATGGAAAGGCCTTTACAGGAAATTAAACTATGATCCAAATGGTGACATGCTGTACATAGCAAACCATGAATTTAGTAGACCACTCCACCCCTGTTCAGCATGTGATACATTTATATGCAGGTTTAATATAGCTGCATATTTTACATACACTTGAAGTTTGCTGCTCCTACAGTGACAAGCTGCTCTGGGTCCATTTATGCTCAAACATGGTGACATTTGCTTAGCAGCTGAAGGAGCATCTGACACATTTAAATGGTAGAGTTTGCCCTATGTTTGTTTTAACAATTGCAAAAGTACATTTTTCAGGACTGTGTCAATTTGACACAATTTTAAATATTTTCACACAGACTGACAGTTCTCCCAGAGGCTCTCTCAGTCACATAACAGATAAAGTGAATGTAGACTTCTACCAGAAAAAAAAGGAAACAAAATGCCTGATGCTTGTGCTTTAGATCAGTTCAACACTAGTGCAGAGTAACAAAAGTCTGTTGTTGAAATTTTGAGTATGTGATAAAAAAAAGCATTGTGTTTTTCTATAACCAATAGATGGGAGTTTACCAAGTCGATTAAAGAGATTACTCAGTCTGAAGTCTTACCATGTTTCACTTTTATCTCATGAATAGTTCCTCTGTGATAATCTGAGTTGTCCATGAGTTTCTATCACAATGTATGCTGTGATGAGTTAGTTATCACCTGAGAGACTAAAGTAGGTGTGCATGGAGAAAAGAGCAGTGAACACACACTTGGGGATTGGTGAATAAACACAGTCTTGACAAAACAACCAGGGTCATTGCCCCTGCCAGCTCAGCCTTAAAATCTATTCCTTTTTTGTCTTCATGTTGGGAGATTTTTTTTTTTCAGAGAGATGACTTCTGAGGTGTGTTCAGCTGCTGTCTCCCCTTAAACAGGTGGGATCCTGTCTAGCATTGGTCATCCTTAGGAAAAAGAAACAAGCATGTCAAACAGCAAGTATAGCAGAAAAAGAATCAGTTACTATGGAAATATAACCAATATTGCTATGGGAACTAGAGTACCAGAGCTTGCTTTGTCTGGGATCTAGCTGTAATCGTCTCTCAAAAAGAAGCTTATGGTAATATGTGATGCTCTTATGAATTAATTTGTCAGGCTTTGTGTCCCAGCTGACATCACAGACCTTTATCAAATGGAAATTAGCGTCTCCTCAGGGTAAAGTATGCAACACATGAGAGCGCTTCAGCAATATGCTGTTCAACTTCTTGTTTGCCTCGAGTCAGGGATTCACTGTTACAGTGCATGTCTGTAATTAAATGGCAATTTCACTGATATGATTTGCAATAGTATAATATTTCTTATAAGTTTGGATAACAAAGGACCCCACTTAAACATATTAGATAGGGACTAAGATATCCCTTATTGTATTACATTTGTTTTACAATCAATAGCCAGTTTAATTGTTTTATATGTTTAACTAGTCAATCAATTACTAGTGACTCTGGGCTGTCATTTTTATGTTCTTCTGTAAAATTCAGATGTCCTCAAAATAATCATTGTAAAATTCTGTAAATCTCACAGCACAATTGGCTTTTTTTCTTTTCTGCTGTCCTTTAGAACACTTTAAAATTTACCCTTTTCAAGCTTGACTATTGTGTATTGTGCTTGAGGCTCAAACTGATCTTTTGAGTAGTGTGACCAGAAACTTAACGGCCGTGTGTGCAATGCCAAAAACTTTAACCTAGTTTGTAGGTGACTAGAAACATTTACACCCCTTGAAACATTTTCTGTGTGCTTTCATAGAGAAATTCCAACAGAGACTCTTTAAAGGATACACAAGTGAAGCCTCACAGAATACCTGGCAACCTCTTCGCACTGCCAGGGCAGGTCTTAATCAGTCTATCTGGGATTGCCACCAGACCAAGTCATTTTGTCATTCTAGGGACTTAGTACAGGAGTGGTCCAATAAATTAAGACCTTTAGATCAAAGACCATAAGATCAAACTCCTCCTAAATTTTAGAATTGAGATATTTTACAGAACGATCTACTGTCTAACTGCCATTTTAATTTTTGTCAGTAATGATTTCCCTCAAACTAGGGCTGATGTATCTGGAAGGATGGTAGAACTCGAACCATTTGTCCATAAATGCATAATTTGATCAATTGAAAATCTTTTAACTATTTTTATTACTCAGTAATCATGTCAGTAATTTATGAAAGAAGAATACCAAATTTTCTGAAGTTACAGCTTCTGGAATTTGAGGATTTGCTACAAAGTTAAACATCTGTTAGTTTTGGTTGGACAAAGCAAATACACCATTTTAAACATCATTTTGAACTAAATGATTAATGAAGTAATTAAGTAAAACAGCAGGAGATAAATTAATGATGACCACAAACATAAGCGGCAGCCCTTTATTAATCTTGTCAACACTGAAAACCAGTGTTGTTTTTCAGTTGGGCAGGCATTTTTGCTGGAAAGTTTCGCAGCAACTTTTAAAGGTTGCATTGATCCGGACCCTGCTGTGGACTTTCTTTTTTGTGAATACTTCTCATTTGATCTTAAATTACCACAACACAGATTTACATTGCTAATTACCTGCTTGTTTGCTGGCCCTGTTTTTTCTTGTTGACTTTGATTAGTTTTTAATGTGATGATGAGCACATTTCTGGCCTTTTTTTGGTAGTAGTCAAGTGTCTTTATTCAGAAGGTGTTAAAGAGAACAAGCAGCATCATGTGATGTTTTTTTTAATGATGGAACAGTGTGCCAAGTTTCCCTCAACATTTACATTCTGTATTACCATTTCTGACACAGAGATAGAACAGGCTTTCACTTCTCACCAGCCGTATTGTTGTTTGCTCCCATGCTTGGCTTGTTTACCTATTTTTCAATTGGAAACATGGTGCTGAATATGCATCAGAAGTATCTAGGCCATGTTATTCATGTAACATTACCTACATGCGGTGATCACTGTATATAGCATGTACAGTATGTTCTCATGTCAATGAACCTGGCTCTGCATGTGCTTAGATGCACATGTTTATCCCACCTTGCTTGTATAAGGTGAGATTTTCTAAGTGCAGCACAGAAAATGTGTGGCACATACTAAATGTCTCTGACGTTGTCATATTTATGAACTGATAAAAAAATCTATCACTTGGGGACACAGCCTTGAAGATGACAGTGGTTGATATGACTGGCTGGTCAGGGAGCAGGAGAGTGTTTCATAGAGATGGTCAGTCATTCCTGTTGGACCACATTCTGAACAACTGAAAGGACACTTCTCCCCCATGGGGAATCCATCAAATCCAACAACTCTGAATGAATAGAATAATTAATAAAAATACAATAAAATGACTGTCTCGTATTTGGTCATATCAACAGCTTGTTTCAGAGACTTAATGCAACTCCAGCAGCCTGCTAATATTTGAAGAGTTTTCCGACCAGAACCTGGTTGGTAGTAGGTGAAATTGGGTGTATGTACTTTGATGTCTGAGTTTCCAGAGGGGCGTGGGAATTTACTCCACAGGCATGAGGCAGAGGTGTTCCATAGGGAATATCATTCAGTTGCTTAATTGAACATTTCTATTTATGATACCGGCTTCACCTCTCTGGATTCACTGAGCTGCAGTGCAGGAAACAAGCACGAGTTCCCAGGGGGACAAACAGTAAAAAGGAGGGATTCATTACACAGTGCAGGCATCAGGAAATACCCACCTCCTCAGTGCCTATTCTATTATTCAGTGATGTAAAACCTGAGGGGTTTATTAGGGCATTACACTAAGATTACAGAGAAAACCCAGCGCCCATCATGGGGGCGGCAAGGAAGATTTAAAAAATTAAAAAAATCATGATGCAGATTTGCAGATTTTCAGATCTCACACAGCTGTGTCAAACCAAGATGGGAAAAACAGAAGGGAACCAGAAAATGATATTCATGGCATATGTAGGTCACTGAGCACCTGCATGGTTTAAACGCTAATAATCCACATCACACACATCTTCCAGAGAGACACGGTCATTGGTGCTGTTTGACTATATACTATACCAGCTATCATCTGTTCCATTGGTACAAAAGCTATTCAAGGAGACAAGAACACAGACAGGATGAGAATGACATGAGCAGGGAAGGATGTGTCAGACAGACTGGAGGAGAGATTGAAAACACCGCTCTCATAACACACAGTCAGCACTTCCTAAGCTTTCATCAGGCTCAGACATTTTACTGGACAGTCCAGCTGTTTTTTTCTCTTGCCCGGTTGAAAAAGATGCAACCTTTGCTGAAAGAACAGCAGTTGCAATTGTTTGATTAATTGCTCAAATATTTAGTAGTCATTTTTAAGGAGTCCTTTTATTCCTGCGAATAGTTGCATGTTTTTAATGTTTATGTGTGCATAGGGGCCTATTTAAAAGCTGAGGTTTACATTTTTTAAGAAATGAATAGAGTAAAGAACATAACAATGGGGGAAAAGTCACCATACCATAAATTTCATTGTCATATAAAAGCACATAGTTTTGTACATTTTCTTACACAATAGGGTGTGTCTTCCTTTTTTTTAGCCACCCTTTACTTTGTTCCAGTAAATATGAAAACAGAAAATCAGCTCCCCAGTCTTCAGTCTTTAAACTTGCAAATTAAAAAATATTTTCATCAATTTATTAACCTACATCAGTTG
>JAPZDY010000006.1:459054-476911 GCA_029783645.1 Ctenochaetus hawaiiensis | reverse complement strand
ATTTAAAAAAAGGTACTCAGAACAAACAGCTCACTGGATCAAAGTACCGTTAGTTTTGGTTTTTCTCATCATTTTTTTAGCTCTTATCTCATAAAACAATCTCCTCCATGCAGCTGGTTTGAATCTCTTGCTCAGCAGTTATGGATGGTTGTGGTTGTGTGGTAAAATGTTACCTGAATATTAGTCATGGTAGAGACGATCTGCCCAACATTTGCACATAGGAAGTTGTCAACACTGCTCAGTCTTTTTTTTTTCAAGTTAAAGTGTTGCATTAAGGAACCAAGAGACAATATTTATAATTGTGCTTTTGACCCAATTAAGTTCACAAACAACTCCTGTTACAGATGACATTATATGATGAGATACAAGTCACACAGCAAACAGATGTATTCATTTCCCCTCTTCATTTGTACAAATTTCATTCCTCTTAAGTGCCTTCTGCCCTTAAATAGTCCAGTTGTTTCTCTGCAGCCACGCTTTGTTTAACTTGTAAAACTTCTGCCAAACTGTCATAGGCTTCATGTTTTGCATTTACTCCCACGTATGGCGTTTGAGAGGAATGATATCACCCCAAATTACCACCTCCCTTCTTTACATACGTATCAGCAAATTTGTAAATAGATTTTTTTTTTTCATAGATTTGAAGGTGCAGACATGTTGAAGTAGAAATAGATATATATTAGTGCCTAAATATAGTGGGAATTATTTTTGGTAAAGACACATAGCACTATTAGGCAGAAGATAAAGATGGATACCCCAGGCAAGGACGTTTATATATGAGCTGCAGATTATAACATGTTTAAAAAGATACGTTATCTTGGCTGACTGAGGTATGTTTTTCATTTATAACACAGATAGCCAGGGGTATATGATTTTGCAACCAACCCCTGCTCTTAGTAAAGAACACTATGTTCAAACCAAGAGTTGAGTCAGAATATGCAGCTGTAATGGAGCTCTAATTATTCAGGCAGTGTGAGCGTTTTATAAGCTCATGTAAAGTGTCAGCCACAAGCAACAAACATGAACCCGTGAGCAGCAGCTACACATAGGCCTGCATGTAGCCCACAGGCAGTCCTGAATGAATCTGTCTGTAATCTGGTTGGATGTTGTAAGGCAGTGGTGATAAAGGTTATATTTACATCACAGTGAGAGTTGTGTTTTTTTTGTTTTGTTTTGTTTTTTTACATCATTTACGCCACAGTGAGAGATGGTTTCCAGTGTGTGTGTTCTGTTTTAGGGGGAAGTTTAGCCAAGCTAGCTCACCATTGTCTTTCAGCGCAAGGATGGCAGCACTGAAATGATCCAGCACTGTTAAACTGTTACTTACTGAGGACTGGTATCATCATGTAAGAAAGCATACATTTCTGAACCAAACTCACATACAGTAGAATGTCCATTTTGGGCCTGCTGGGGCTGTTTTTGTTCATTTTAGAACCACTCTATTTGTGATTAATAAAACTCACTTCTAATATTACTGAAGAATATTGTCCTTTTTTCTTGTGTGTGTCTGTGTGTTTGTGTGTTTATCAAGTGAGGATTCTGCATGTGCACCGCCAGTCTTGTCATTTCATAATTTCTCTGCTAGTCTCAATCCTCCTCATCTACTCCAGAGTCTCTCGCTGTTCACTGAAATCCTACTCAGTATGAAAGTCCATCAAATATCCCACTGACAGCATCTTTGTTGATCTAAAGCCATAATCTATTAGTGGGAGCTAAGCCATTTCTACTTTCTACACTGAAAACAGCTTTCTTGTTCCGGTCTGGTTGCTGTGCCAACTGGCAGTGACTTCCTGAATAAAGAGCATTATAATCAATGAGCTCAGCAGGGATAATATATTGTAGTTTGCAGCTGAGCCAAGGGACACTTGTTTAATTCACAGAAAAATCGATTAAAGCTTGGGTCACTTATTTGGTTCAACATGGAATAAAGAAGACTGAACCTGATGAATCATCTCACTTTCAAACTTTTAAGGCAGTTTTTTAGATGTTGGGCAGGTCATTAGGTTTTGGTTATTCACAAGGTCACACGGTTTGTTTTCACAGTCCTCTGAAGGTTATTCAGCTGAGTTTTTAGTAGTTATCTGCATCTTCTTACTGGTATCCAATAAAGTTATTTTGTACTGATGATTTCCTTTGTTTTAATACTGTATCCAAATATTCTGTGACTGAGTTCTCATTTTGTTTCTAATGTGATAAGGATATTTTCTGTTGAGGACTGATAGACTGATAAACTGCTGGTGGCAGAAAAACACAAAAAAGCATCACACTGCACTAAACTGAGGCAGTGAAGACAATACTGAATGCCAGTAAACACGGATGCACACTCTGCACTTTTATTATAAAATCAGCTTTGTTGATGTTGTACGCTGAAGTAAATGTTTTCTTAATGTTTGTCAGGCTTCAACAGAGTATTTTGGTTGGAAAGAATGTAGCATTATTTTACTCACAGGGATCTAATATTTATATTTAAATCCATATCATTGAATTATGTTACTCAAAAAGAACATCTGTCTGCAGAGGAATATGATAGATAATATATTACTCATAATATATAATATAATATAATGTAACTTATAATTTTTTTGGAGAGTCATTGCATGTAGTGAATAAATATTTACAAATATTTTATTTAAAAAACTACTCTGTGCCATGATGCCGTGCTCCAGTCAGGGTAAATGCTGATCAGATTTATTGTTGAAATTCAGAAGCCAAGATAAAAACAAAATGCAAATTTCACAATGTCAAAGCAACAGAAACAATTGTTTCTCTTTAATTTTAATTTGACTAGAAGTTTACTGACAGAACCTGATCAGTCAAGAGTTCTGATCAATTCAATTCTTTACACTTTTACTTGACCTGAAATTTACATCAATATTTCCACTGAATTTGATTAATTAATAAAATATCCTTCTCTTTACCATTGGACACTTAAATTTTTGTCATGCTTTACGCCTTAATGTCTTTATTGGAGATGATCAGAAATACATCCCAAAATCTAGTTTTCAAAGTAATACATTTTAATACCATAAATTAAAGATTTTTTTAATTTGAGAGAAATCAAAATCTTCATCATAACTCTGAATGAAAGCAAACCCCAGTGCAAAACACTGAGACTTAATTGCTGCTTCAAAAACATCACCATGTCCTTGAAATTTGTCTAATCAAAATTGTTTTTTTGAGACCAAAACTATTCCTACTGAAGATGGTCTACGAACACGCACAGAGACAAAGTGCACTTACTTCACTCACCATCATGTGACTGTAACTGGTTATTTGGAAGCAGGCTGGCCATGTTAAGGGTGCCATTTTAAGTGTAACAACTAAAACCCTGTAATATTAGCTGAAATATAATTATAACTAATATCAACAGACATTTAAGACACATTCCAGTTTTTCCCTTCATTTGCAGTGCAGTCAACAAACAGCAGAGAGCTTCAAACGGGAGTGTGGGCAGAGCAGACACCACAGTAGTGAAAAACAGACGGGAGAAAATCTTACTTGACAGAAGGATGTAGCCTATTTAGAAAATATCACAGCATGATGTGATGAACTGACACATTGACAACATATTTGTCTGTATCAGAGCAGAACTACAGCTGCACCTACTGCTCTCAGCCGCACATGAATAATTGGTTTCAGCCATTGCAGGGCAGCTTGAAGGGCTCTGCTTGTTAAAAGTTTGAAGTCATCAGTCCAAACATGAGAGGGAGCTGTCGAATTTCACCATATGACACTCATGTCCCAGCAGGCTGTTGAAGGACAATTTTAGACTTTTTTACTGTCTTCAAAGTGAGTCACTCTTATGAGAGAACTTTGTTACATCTCCGTTTATGCAATAGAAAGGTTTCATGGGAGTCTTCTAACTGTTGTCAAGTCAACTATTCACCTAAGGAGTATTAATATAACATTTAAATAAGTCATCAGAACTAATTAGGCAGTTAAAAGAAACCATGTAATGAGCTTAAGTGACACACACACACTCAGCAGACACACACGCAGACAAAAGAGACATACCATCTGTTTCTTTCTCCTTGCATTTAATATTTCATAGAACATTTATAATTACTGTGGTAGATGCATCAGTGGTATAAATGTAGTGAAGTGCGGCTGATGGTGTTAATTTCTTTGGCTGACATCTTACTGGCCTTTAATACATTTTTGCATTTACTGAGAGTGTGATATTGACCTATCAGTGTTGTAGAAAATGCCAACACCGCACTGGATGTCAGTGAAAACCTTTTTAAAGCTTCAGCTGTGTTTCCAATAATATCTGGGTAGGCTTATAATGCGAGAGAGGATTTATTTTGACTCGGAAATGTTTAAATTCTGAATAATGGCGCAAAATATCAGGAATGCAAAAATCTACTTAGCTGAAGTTGACCTAAGGAGGGCATTCTGGGTGATCTGTCTCAAGTTGTAATGTAACTCTGCCCTCTAGTGGTGCGGCACTGCCATCACAGAAGTGTTTCTAAAACATTTTCTTTTTTAGCCTGTGGGAAAGAGAGATTACTCGAGAAAGCTTCAGTGAAACAGGATGCAGGCAGAAAATAATTAAATTATGTTAAAAGTTAATATTAAACACAGATGCATTTAATGTTAGTGACAATTCAAGACTCCAAAATGTCTTGAACTGAGCTTATACAGGCTTACATGATCCATTAAAACAGCACTCTCCTGACCTCTTGTGAAGAAAACTAGTAAACTGCTAAGTGTTCTTCATTAACACTTTTTCATCATCAGTCCTACACTTACTTTTACTTTTTTTAAGTAACTCAATACCTCACACCAAGCAGCTCAACCTTTTTCTCTTTCATGACTCTATTTACAACACTGAATAAAATGACACATCTCATTTTATTTTACTCATATTATTCTATTTTTTAATCCATATAAGTAATTATATTCACAAACATGACAGAACAACTGATAAACTGTATAATAAACCCAAATACTGAACTCAGTAACTGCAGGATGTTTGCATAAAACAAGGATGGATGATTTGAGACTCGGAAGAGATTATTTTTGGTCTATCTTGCATTGGAGAGGAACATTTCATACAATTCTCTGTGTATATGAACACTTTTATATTTTTTACAATTATGTCAATTTAAAACGTTTTTTTTTGTTGGTTCAGTGTTTAATTATCTCTTGTGCTCGACCATTGTTTCACTACCTCTGTGGTTGTTTAAGTCGAATATATTTAATTCTATAATGTAGGACGAGGCTGTTCAGCAGGGCGTAAAGGCGGTGAGAATAGCGTGTGTTCAGGTCTTCACTGTGCCCTTAGAGTGTAAGATTTTTTACAATCATCTAAACATAAAGTCTAACAATTTCATTCATTCATCTTCATACATATGCTGAGATATCTGGCTTGATTTATTAAAAAAAAAAAAAAAGTTGTCTTACATCCCCTAAAATTAGGCCAAATCCCTCTGCAAAGCTTTGGCGACCCCTATTGTCAGTTGAGACCCCCAGACTGGGATCCATTAAACCAATGACCTAGAAAACATAATCATATAATTTGGATGAAAACATTATTTTTGCAGCAAAATATATATATATATATCAAAGACATCAAGAAAATAAATCATATCATTAAAGAGAACAGTTGTTGAACAAATCAGAATGGAAATATCAATCAAGCAGAAGGTAAACTTTAAAAACATCAAGGCATCAAGATTCTTTGAACACCCCCCAGCAGCCATTGTTTGGAATGTGATTCCTCCATAATGAAAGCAGATGTTTTATTCTTGAACATGAAATGCTTTATTTATAAGTTTTCTAGACTGGCTGTGGTGTCAATGTCAAAATAACTTTTCAAAGTAGCTGGAGGAACTTTTATGTTAAATCCTTAGTTGAATATGATGTGACTAATCTTTGACAAGAAGCCAGTAAAGCTGAAAGTAAAGCCAGAGTAAAGCTAACATGACTCCTGTGAGCTCAGTGTGTGATGATGACTGTTTGCTACTTTATTTTTCTGTTTCAAAACTTTTTCAAGGACCCAGAACCATCAACTTACAGTCAAGTTGAAACAGCACTGGAAAAAGCAAAAGGCTAATAGTTACATAGTTACACTGTAAAGACAACATTTACAAGAATAACAACGTTTTGTGAAATGATGCCGTATGTGTTTTAAAAGGGAATAGAGCATATGACCATAAGAAAATACAGATGCGCCGATGGAAGCAGCAGTGGTTGTATCTTTCCTCTTTTACTACTTTTCTTTTGCACCTGCTTTATAGACTGTACAGATATGTTTGAGTAGCCACACATTTTATTTTTTTAACACAGAAACACTTAGCTCACTGAACAATCAGTTGGACATCTAGTCAACTTATCATCCAACTTGAAACTTATGATAATGAATAAAGTGCATAACATGCTGTATATTAAACAAATATCATGACTGAATATGAGAGATCATGAAAATATACACAATGGTTAATTTTGTAATAGCTGATTGAAAGTTGAATGTTGTTTTTCATCTTTATAGGAGGGGTAGTATCTGAGAAGGTAGAGCAGGTTGTGTACTTTAACTTATCATATATTGTACTTATCTTAATGCTGGTGGTTTGATACCGGACTCCTTCATTCTGCATGTCAAAGGTGTCCTCGCACAAGATACTGAACCCACATTGCCCCTGGTGGCTATTGACTCAGATCTCAGTGTTATTTTTTTAAACTGTTGGCCAGCATATATTGGTTAAGAATTTCAGGCAGAGATTTTTGTGTCTCTAGATCAGCTTTGGAGTGGTTCTCTCACCTTTTAGACAGAAGTTTCTTACATACTGTACATAATTATTTTTTATCAGATGAATCTCTGTTTGTGGTGTTAACCAAGGTTTAATCCTATTGGCCTAATGCTATTTGCATTGCACATGTTTCTTCTAAAGCAAGATAAGCCATTTTAAAGGTATGCCAGATTATTGTTATTAAAATAAAATACCTTCTCTAATCTAGGTTTTTCCGTAGACTAGGCATTAAGCCTTGATCAGAATGTAACTGGTCTGGTTAGCTCTTGCTTGTGTCAGCTGTGGAACATTGCTAATCCCAGATCCATAGTGTTGTGAGCTGAGGTGATGATTGTTCCTGTATTTGTGTCTTCCTATCTTCAATGCTTCAATTCACTCTTTTCATGCATCTTTTCTTTTTCATACTGTAAAATATCTGTAACATTTGTTGATATTAAAAACTGACTGATAAACCAGCTAATGTTACAGGGTTTCAGATGTTCCTTGACACTTGAAATAACTCCCTACTAGTCCTTGAAAATCAGTCTGCTTCAAAATGAGCACTTAAGTAAGTGCACCTCCTCTGTTTGTGTTTGTAGACCATCTTCAAAATGAAAAGTTTTGGCCTCAGAATTGATCAAACCTGATAAGACACATTTCAAGGACATAGTGATGTTTTAGAAGCAGCAAGATGATCAACAAAGATATAGCTATAAACTATATTCAAATTAATTAGACTTAGACTTTACTGTGCCCAATGGGAAAATCATTTTTATAATTTTAGATTATTTATAATAAAATCATTCGTAAATTTGTCTCAGTAGACTTGCAGAGATCAGCAGTTATTTCACCACACAAAATTAAGCAGTACTGCAGGCAACAGAATGAAGTACAATAAATCCTAAAACAGATAATTGCACAGTTTTGCAGCTGGTAACAGTCTTGAATCTGTTGGTACACTGCCATAATCTTTTTTAATCTTTTTCTACTATTTTCAGCTGTGTTGGAGTACTTTGTATTTCTTTATAACTTGGTGAAAAAAGAGAAGACATTGACCATAGTGCAGTCTGTAGCCCAACAGGTTCTTCTAAGGTTAAAAAAATATATACAATGTCCCACACTTTTTGTATGTTTTTGTTGACTTAAATTAAATTTGCCTTTTACATTTGCATCTAGAAGTCCTCTGAATGCAAAAATGTGAGAACGAAAAAAAATCGCTCTCTGGTTGATGTAATCGATTTCTCTTTATCGAGGTAGCATGCAGACTTTGCTTTATTTTAAAGGGAGACAAGTCAAATAAGTTGGGAACTACTGCAGAAATTATTTTTTATTGATCAACACAGAGTGCCTGAAAGCCTGTACTACGGGCTGCAAAACCCCATTGACCCAACAGAGGCAGTTACTGTCTTCCGCCTGTTGATACTGCGTCAGAGAAGTGCAGGGGTACTAAAATAAGAAAAGATAGCCGTATTTAACAGGTCGGATTCGGCGTTTTGGTTTTATTTGTTTCGTATTGGAAGTCGAGATTAATTCAGAAGCTAACATAGAAGTCAAAAAGTTATTCGACAAAATAAGGTTTCCCTTCACATGACTGTTGACGCATGCGCAGTCAACTGGTTGTAACTCGAAGTACTCAATAATCTTGGGAGCTGTTTGCGCTGGACACGGCACAGGAAAACGAGGAGAAACTACTGTGTGTTGTGTTGTGTTGTGTTGTAGAACAGGGGGCGTCTTTCAAAGCAGGATCCAGGGACAGAGCCTGACTGACCAGCAGCCATGAGCTTCTTTGGTTTTGGTCAAAGTGCGGACATCGATATAGTTCTTAATGACGCCGAAACGAGAAAGAAAGCTGAGCATAAAAGCGAAGACGGCAGGAAGGACAAATATTTTCTCTTCTACGATGGGGAAACGGTGTCGGGAAAAGTCAACGTTACCCTCAAGTACCCAGGAAAGAGGCTGGAGCACAACGGCATCAAAATTGAGTTTATCGGTCAGATAGGTGAGCGGCTGGCAGGCCTCCGTTTCACAGTGAGCCCGCTTACAGAAGTGGCCAAAGTATGACAGGAGATGTTACGGAGCTAGCTACAGGCGCCGACCACACTACAGACCACTCACACTCTGTGGTTTATTAAATTTATCTTTAATAACTGACGTGTGAATCACTTAATTCACACCGCCCACAACAAATTACTGTACTGTCATAACAAGTGTCAGTTTGAAGTGTCGGGTCTCGTGACAGATGTGGGTGCAAGCTAACGTCAGCTGACACAACAGCTATTGGCTAGCTGTGTGATTGACCTTTGACCCTTGTTTTTAAATATGATGAGCTGGTTCTGACCAGCGACATTACAAGTAATGAAGTTACTAACAGGTTGTAAATTAAAATTTCTGTATTGCTATTAGCTAACTGATCTTAAACATTACAACTAATGATATAAATCAAATACGTTTAAACTATACGTTTCCAACAGAGCCCTGGAACTGAGGGTGAATTCAGCAGATTTGAAATACTGTTCTGTTTACTTTACTACATTTGTCTGTCACAATTACTAGTCACTTTGCAAGTCGAAATTTTTGCATTTCACACCCAAAACATTAACATTGTGAGTTAATGAAGTATTATAAATTGATACAAATTAAACTGCCTAAGTAGTTTAAATGAGCTACACCTTAATCGACTGCAAATAAAGGATACTGTTGGTTTTATACTGTGAATTTGTAGTTGTGTTGGAGTTATATTAAGAACAAAACGAGGTACAGTTACACAAATATTGCACTATGTGAAGCCAGCCTCAGGGCTTGGAAGAGATATCCCCTCATCCAGTCCAGCTACAGATTGTTTGCATTCTTTCTAAGGCACATACTGTTCTATTTTAATTTCTTAAAATTTCCTAGTTCTTCCTCATTCAGTCTTTCCCAGTTAAGCTGAGTCAGCAGAAGCAGCAGGGATTTCCTCTTTCTCTGTCCTTTCTGGACACTTAAAGCATAAATGCATCTTGGCATTTTTCATCACAGTTGCACTCCTCCCTTTTGCTTGTACCAGCTCACTATTAGATGTATGTAGAAGACTGCTCCATTTTAGTTGACTAATGCTGTTAGTTTGTGTTTTCCAGAGCTGTACTATGACAGAGGAAACCACCATGAGTTTGTGTCTCTTGTGAAAGATTTGGCACGGCCAGGAGAGCTCACACAGTCACAGACATTTGACTTTGAGTTCACACATGTGGAGAAACCTTATGAGTCTTACACGGGACAGAATGTCAAACTGCGGTAAGTTCTACTGTTTGCTCTCAACATTGTGTGTGTGAATTACTTGCAACATAGGTTGGTAGAAATTTTCCACACAGCCTACTCTTGTATTTTTGGTACCATATAATGTGGCACCACACAATAGTTCATTACAACCTTCATATTAAAGTTAGATATGTCTCCTGAGTTGTTGGTTTGAAGTATGACTACTGGCAGTCTGATGGCATGTTCCATGTAATGGACAGACTGACTCATCATTTTATTTCTCTGCACGTTAAAGTCCTCAGATTATTGTTAGCTTGTTAATGTGAACAGTAAAATTACCATGTAACATAGGAGTTAGTGATTTTTATAAGAATTCAACAATTTAGGTAGTCAGTTGATTAGTTAGATTACAAGGTGCAGGTAGGTGGATTGGTACCTTTTGACAGAGCCAGGTTCACTGTTTGCCCCGCTTCCTGTCTTCATGCTAAGCTAATAGTCTCCTGACTGTAGCTTCATATTTAACACACAGACATGAGGGCAGTATCAGTCTAACTCCTGGCAAGAAAGAAATTTCCAGCCATGTTGAAGTATTAGAAAGTATTAATAAGGTATATTTTCAACAGAATTGGTATCTGCACAATTATTGTAAGGCTCCATCTGATCATGTCCACCTCAGACTGGTAAAATGTGAGCCAAAGTTTTATAGTGTAGATCAGAGCTGGACAAACTGTGTCTGACAAGTCCTAACATGGCCTCTAAAGTGGATAATCCTTGACAAATATCAAGTTTGTCTTTCCACTTTTCTATCCATCCGGTTTCCTCTGTTAGTTGTGCACTGAACAGTACAGCCTATAAGAGAGACTCACCGGTTAAACAGTAGTGTTACAGTCTTGTTGTTTATTCATACCCATGTGATCAATTTTTCATTCCAGCTACTTTCTGAGGGCGACAATAGGTCGAAGACTCAATGACATCAGCAAAGAGCTGGACATTGTGGTTCACACGCTCAGCACCTACCCTGAGCTCAACTCCTCCATCAAGATGGAAGTGGGAATCGAGGACTGTCTACACATAGAGTTTGAGTACAATAAATCCAAGTATGATTTTCTTTGTACAGTAATCCACTTAAATAATCCTAATTGTATGACTTCTTCCTTTTTGTCCAGATTTGCATCTTTAAATTGTAGTTGTTTTGTTTTAAAAGTGCTACAGAGTGGGGAAGAAGTGTTTTGACAGCTCATACATTTTTGCTTGCAGGTATCACCTCAAAGATGTGATTGTGGGGAAGATTTACTTTCTGCTCGTAAGGATTAAGATCAAACATATGGAGATTGACATCATCAAGCGGGAGACTACTGGCACAGGGCCAAACGTCTATCACGAGAACGACACCATAGCAAAGTATGAAATCATGGATGGTGCACCAGTCAGAGGTGATTGTGAGGCTTTTTTCTGTCTTCAGTTGGAAAAGATTTGAGTTTCTCTTATGAGTTTTCTGTTGTGCACTAAATCTGCTTCTGATGTTATCTGCTGCAGGGGAGTCCATCCCCATCAGGCTGTTTCTAGCCGGCTATGAGATGACCCCCACCATGAGAGACATTAACAAGAAGTTCTCTGTGCGGTACTACCTCAACCTGGTCCTCATTGATGAGGAGGAAAGACGCTATTTCAAACAGCAGGTACACATGCTCCATGAGTCCATGCTGAAAGTCATCTGTGCTTCTTCTGTTGTCTTTTGAGCTGCACTGAATGCCTTTTTTTTTTTTTTTTTTACATGCACAGCTTCTTCTGAGGTTATCAAATGGATCTTCAAATATCACTCATTTTATTTTATGACATAAATTTGCCCAGCAGTACTCATTTGATTTTAACTGCTGGCTCCTTTGTGTTATTCAGCTCAAACAACCTGAAACTAAAATTTAGCCACAAGCTATTGAGCAACAGCAGGCAATGAGCGTGTTTGTGTATGTTTGTTTTCAGTTCAGAGCTCACGTAGCAGACCTGAGTTCTATCAGTTATTTTCTGTCAGTCGAGTATATTTCACCTCTCTCCTCTCTGTACATTCATGCTTTTGGTAGTTTATTTAGTCTGCATTCACACCACTTTGTTTTCATTTTTAAAGCACATAGCTTTTTCTTTGTTTACATCAGGATTATTTGATACCAGTATTGAAAATATCACCGTTACTGTCTAAAGTGCTGAATTTGGTATCTGTGAGTACCTGAGTCTGTGCACTGATCATATATCACAACTCTCATTGATTAGAAATTGGACCCTGCTATTACCAAGCAGCATCCTGTAAACCTATATGCACTTTAACAGTTTTTTTTAATGCACAAGTAGCCAATATCCATGAATGATGAGTGACTTGTGTAACTTCAAGCACATCCATAAACATACATCAGAAAATAAGTTATTTGTATCAACAATTTGACTCTCTGTCACAATATCTACATAAAGAAAGTATATAGCAGGTAGTAATCCCCTATTCTATCTTGTGTATCATTGGTATATTGTTGCAGGAGATCACCCTGTGGAGGAAAGGTGACATAGTGAGGAAGAGCATGTCTCACCAAGCGACCATTGCTGCCCAGCGCTTCGAAGGCTCCTCCAATCCAGAGAGGAACCAGACCCAGAGCAATGCAGAAGACGACAGCTAAAGCTCAGCTCATGCTACAGCCTCGTGTAGTGAGTGTCTGAGCGAACACCATGCAGAAATTTTCAGCAAACTCTGAATGTGAATATCATTTGTTTGCATTGAGATAGAATATGCTGCAGTGTTTTTCGGGGTGTGTGTGTGTGTGTGACAGAGAGAAGCTTTGAAATGTGTCTGTATGTGTGTGTGTGTCAAGAGATAAACAGTCAGACCAGGCTCAGGCTGTAGTTGCAACTGTTTGGAGGTGTTTGTTTTAACCACCTTGAAGTACCAGCAGGGTGCAGTTTACCACATTCAGACTGATTAGACTGTCAGCAAAATTCTCTGACACAAAAAAATTGCACAATTTGCAAAAATTAAGTGCTTAACTTTTTTTTGGCAATTTTTATTTTTCAGTTGTGGCAAACTTCACCTGTTAGATGCACTTAAAAATCATTTGCAAATACGTACTGTTTGACCAGTATCTTGAATTCACATTTGTATGAATGTACGGTATGTGGCAGAAAGCCACCTCGGGTGTATTTCTAACATGATGTTTCCTTGAAGGCCAGGCTTCTACCTGGCTGGCAGATTGCGCTGTGCAGAAACTGTAGTAATACAGGAAGTTTTTAAAAAGTGGGTAAACAATTGACTTTGCAGTACATTTTTGTACATATCCTCAAAGGAATGTGATATTGTGACATGAATATGTTATCTGACTCATATGACCTCTTATCATTAGGTTTTAATTAAAAAAGAAAACTATAAAAAAATGAGCAGTGACTTATAGATAATAAACATTGACATATTTGTATAAGACAATGCTTAAGATATTTTCATACATTCCACGGCTCTCATCAGAAGTAGATTTGACTTTAGAGTATTTATTTTTTGAGAAAATTCCATTTTAAACCAGCATCTTACATGTTTGAAGCATCAGTCGGTTGTGTGGCCACTGCTGCTAAAACAAACGTGGCACTTGTTAGAGTTGTGGGATTTTACATCCATGATTGTTCCAGTCTGATAGTTTGAAGCCCTGCTTTCTTATTTGCACTATGATCTCATTCTGCTTATGCCTGCTCTCAGTGCTGTTTGTGAACTCACTGGACTCTTGTCAGGATTCACGAGTAGAGTAAAAGTCAGACCATAATCGTACATCAATTTGAATCCAGTTTAGACAGTATTACACCTGTGTTTGGTGACAGAGTCGCCACAGATGATTGTGAGTGCTGCCTTTTAATAGGCAGCTGCACCCACTGCCCTGTAAGGTTAGTTAGCTTTGTGCCTAAGGAACCTTTGCCAAAATGTTTCAGTGCAATACAATGGAACATTTGCCACACTGCTAAGCCCTTTCTTTCCATTCAGGCTGTGCTTCTCAGTTTACCCATTTTTCAAA
The DNA here is from genome assembly GCA_029783645.1 of Ctenochaetus hawaiiensis. Classification (NCBI taxonomy): domain Eukaryota; kingdom Metazoa; phylum Chordata; class Actinopteri; order Acanthuriformes; family Acanthuridae; genus Ctenochaetus; species Ctenochaetus hawaiiensis. The sequence continues at coordinate 462,915 of JAPZDY010000006.1, read as the reverse complement.
AATAAAAGTGGGGTTAATGAAAAGGTGGTTTCAAATAATGACATTGTGAAAAAAATGAATGTATGGACCAGGTTACTCATCATTTTGAGCATTTAATTTAAATTCAAAAACAGAAGAGTCCCAAACTCTTTGTCTCTACATAAGCATAATCAGGTTGCTTGTTGCTTCTGGTCACTTGGAGTACTAATGAATTCCCGTGCCATTACTTCTTTTTATTTTGCTTTCTTTTCTAAAATCCATTTCGTCTATTCTGAGGAAGAACACACTAGTGAATACAAAGTGTGAGGCACTGAAGCTGAACCCCAGCGCTCAACCTGTCGTCCTTACATAGCCCTAGCCTGCTACTTTTTGCTTGACAAGCTTATGCTGTGCAACTGCACAATCTATCACTGTGTAATATAAATCAAATTTAAACATTTTTATATTTTTAATACCTTTCTCTGCAAGTAAGCTTAATCCTAAGTGCGCTGTTTTTGTGCTAAAGTGACATGTTTACTGTCACCACTGCTGTTCAGGTAACTACTAAAATATAAGATACATTGGCATTCTGTGCTGATTTGACTGGACAAAATACTTTAATTCAAATTCTTTCAGCATGACTAAAGGATTTCCTTTTGCAGAGTTTCTTCCTTTGGCATGTTATTGACCGCAGTAGACGTCACTGCCTTTATAAAATAAAATGTGATATGTGTTAAGGGACTGTACTAAAACTGTTCAGGTTGGGAGTTGAGAATGAACTTAAATTTGACTTTAAAAACTAAAACTCTCTGAAGGGCAAATTATAGTTGCCGTGGGACCCTTCCTTCCCCTCACAAGACATTACAGCCCTATAATTTCATCAGCCTAAACTGATTTCAAGGCTAATATGTTATCAGATCAATATTTTTTACATTACCCTAATTGCACATTAGGTTCAGAATAGTTTATTGCCAAATTTATAGGAGCAAACAGCGTGTTTTTTAATTGGCAATTTCAACTATTCTGTCCTCAAAATAGACAGAAATTACTACTGACACAGAAGCTCTGTGGCTGCTAAAGGACCCCAGCAATGTTGTTATCTCCACTTTACTTATCGATTAAACAGTTTGGGATTGTTCTAAGCATGCAAATAACTGTAGGCTAATTCTTTATTAAACTATATGTTTAAAATTTCTGTAGGTCTAAGATGCAGAATTTTAAAAAATCACAGTATTTACTCTCTCTAGAATCAGTTTATTCATTATTATAGTTAGCATTTTGGTGCCCAATAAACACAATCCACACAGTAGAAAAAAAGGCAAGCAGGAACTATAAAAGTCAATGAAAAAAATGCACAGTAGAGATCAGATGCAAATTTTCAAAGAGAGGGGCAAATTGATGCCGTGATTTGTTCTCACTGGTTGAAAATGTTTTACCTAAAGCAAAACATTCACAGATATCCCAGTGTCTTTAACACATGTTTAAAAATCAAGGGTTCCCTACAAACTATTAACATACACATCTACAGTTCTAAGAACTGACATCTTGGTTCTGTTGCTTCTAAAAAATCATGTCCTGATTTATAGACATCATTACTGTCCTGGAGAAAAGGCAAAATGTCTCTTAATGATCCATGGTCAACACATAAGGCTCAGAGCTTTTTGAACTGATGTAGCTTTTCACACTTTTTTAGCAGTAAGATTATAAAAGAAATAGATGAATGTTTGTACTAAATGTTGTTTTTTGGTATTAGGCTATGCTTGTCTGTTGTCAACCCTGCAAGTTTCAGTAAACGTCACAATCTGATGATCTATTAAATGTTTATTTAGAAATTGAATGTCAGTCTTGTGAATGAAGCTCTGTTCATAAAGCCATACAGAAAAAGAATAATATAAAATTGGGGCATGGAAAAATTACACATCCACCCCTACAGTTCCCTGCTCCCTCCCTTCTCTGACCTCACCTCCTCTCCCAATGATTTTACTATGGTCCCTAAAAGGATAGAATGAAGTCTGCATTATTTCCCTGTCAAACTCTTTGTCCTTTGATTTAGCAGTTACCCTCACTGACAATAAGACTTTACTAAGATCAGTTTTTTAAAGTACCATTGATGTCACCCAAAGCAGCTTTAGAGTATATACATAACATTTTTGTTTTTTCTGGTGGTAGTTCTGTTATGTGGCTGTTAAATTTTTGCCAGTACTGGTACTGACACACAGCAGCAAAAATAACCAGTTTGCAATGGAGAATAAACTGAAATTTAAATATGAAAGAATGATGAAGTGTACAGTGTAAATGCACAATGTAAATGCATCCGGGTTCCTCTGTTGTCTGTGTTCATGTAATATTTTATCTTCCTGTCTATAAATGTTGATTTTACTCATTTTATATTCCCATTTTACTTTGAATTAAAAGGGAGTAACTGAAAAGGGAATCTCCTGTGTTAATTGCATTACATTGATTTGTTCAAGGTAAATGAGTTTGTGACTGTTGAGACTTCTCCTTAGTAAAACATCTATGTTCTTGCTAACAGTCTCAAAATGATAAATCTTAGACTGTCCTTCACTTTTACATGAATAAATCAGACAATAAGAGCTGTGGCTTTAAATGAATTCATAAAGAGCTAATGTTTGATTACTGAATGTTTAATCTTTCTGTCATTAATGGGGACACTCTCAAACCCTCTTAATTTAGTTGGAATAACTTGTTTGTTGTTAATTTATATGGAATTTAAATGCGTCATGATTATCCTTAGTAAATGCCCAGCTGATGGTCGTACGGCGTATCCTCAGAAACTTCTCCTGTGTGGAGCCGATGTCGTCACTAGAGGGCAGGTTTGGATCAAATTTCTTTATGAAGTAGACTTTCTGGGCAAAGAATGAAACAATTATTTCAAGTTAAGGCCTTTTCAATCTATAGTAAAGCATAACAGATTATTAGAACAGATGCAGTGTTCAGACATTAGTGCCAAGTGATAAATTCTACAACACTACAAGGAATGTAAGCAAAATATATTCCCTCGGAAATAAAGCAGAAACTTGCCATACCTGTGGCAAACCTTTATGCAGAAAGCTTAACTGATTCCAATAACTCATTCATCATGGTAGGCAGGGAACAAAACTCAAGCGGTTGAATAGATTCCACAGGAATTATACTGTGGCATGGTATTAAGTGATGAATGGGCCTTATGGTATCTTTTAAAAAATGTCTGCTTGGTAAAAGAAAACCTTGTTGCTAAAAGAAAATATGTTTCTGAATGAATACAGAGGGAATGTTCTATTGTGTAGCTGCACATCAATCACAGTAAGATTTTCCAGAAATTCTTTGTGTTTGACAGAAAGAGAATGGTGGCACAAGAAAGACAAACATCTTAAAGATACTCAATCATGTTTACCAGACAAGACTCACAACTGCCAAGTCTGGATGTAAGCTGAAAAAGATTCAGTCAGGAATCACCACGGATAGCAGTTGATAAATAATCTCTTCTCAATATGTAACTACCTTTACTGCTAGTCTCCTCACATGGGTCATAACAGTAATCACATGCAAATGTGGAAACTGTACACCTGTCTAATTTAGCTTAGACAGCCTTGGGGCAGCAGCCTCTGTGCTTGTCCACTCTTTACCATCATCAAATGGAACAAATGTAATGAAAACATGCCTATAAATTACCTGAAGAGAAAAAAAATGGATGTATGATGTCTATAAAAGCTAATACAGTTATTATATAAGATATTGTCATTGCTAACTATACCTCATTAAGTTATTTAACATGTTAGCACATCATGTAGCTTATTGAAATGAAGAAATGGACTCATGCTATGCCACGCAGACCAATAAAACCTGTGTATATATAAACTGTAAAACATGCATATGTAAAGTGTAATACTGTGCCATATCATC
>JAPZDY010000006.1:405247-433132 GCA_029783645.1 Ctenochaetus hawaiiensis | reverse complement strand
TGTTTAAGTATTGTGATTCTTCTCAAATGAACAGTCCCTGAGAACTGCTCCTGGCTAACTACCAGTCTTATGAAAATGAAATGTATGAAATTGGACTCTTGCTGGCCAAGCAGTTGAAAATCAGTCGCTCTTGTGGCAAAATCACTTGTCTCCACCACAATATCCCAGATCAATAAGGTAGCATACACAATGCAAATGGTGAACAGGAGGTTCTAAATCTGGTAGTTTACCATAAGCGCTCTGTTTTAATTTTCATTTTAATTCCTTTTTTAATTCAAGATTCCCATTAGCTATCCTGCAGTAAAAACTATTCTTTTTTAATATGCATTATAGCAATAATGCTGCTAAAATGAAACTCAAAAAGACTCACTGTGTATTGTCTTTGGAAAAAATGACTTACAATACAGTCTCTCAAAGTGTATAGTTCTCATTTTACCAAACCAAACCAAAAATTGCAGTGAATCATAATGCTGATTTGAAATACTTTTAGAATTGTTGTTTGGTCCACTGCTACAACCAAAACCGGGTCAGGGGCCCAACCAAGAGCATGCTAGTTGTTTCCTTTTCCATTCATGGGGCTGTAAACCATAAATTAGTTTCCCTGTTTTAGATTTTTTTGAAGTCTAATACTGCTGTGATGTTTTGAGGCTTATGAGGGAAAACCTTGAGGGCAAAGACCATTTGTTAAAGTCAAAAATGTAGACACACCAATGGTCTTAAAAATATGTGTCACTAGGGGCTGATGATGATCATGTGATGTTATTTGGAATACCTACTCAAAAAAGTAACTGCACATTATTTTGCAGTGCACAATGTGGAACAGGAACAGTTTCAGAGATTTTTGATTGCACCTCGGATTGTCCTAGCCTAAGTTGGTATGCTCAAATGCAATGATACATTTTGTGCCTCATTTGATTTAGTGTTAGCCTTTTAATGAAAATTTATTTCATTTTGGACACTTTTTTTATGTTAATAACCAAAGACATTTAAAGTCTTCCTCCAAAGAAGAGTGTGTATATCTTATGTTCCTGTCCCCTCAAATGTCATGCCTTAACTATTTTGACTTATATCTGTGCAAAGTTTGTAGCTCAGGAGGGGTTTTTGCATTTCCCTCCCAAAGGGGAAGATGTGTATGCGCTTCCCTAAAATATAAATATAATACAATATTAAATTTAAACAATGGTGGAGCACGAGGACTGTGATTCATGTATCCAGAATTTTTCAATGAGGAAGAAAAAAAGGATGTGCTTCCAGAAACCTTCCACAGCTTTTCTTCACTTTTCGGGGCTAGACAATATTAGACAAAATGTTAATTATCAGAATATTATTATACACTTTAAAATGTGATTCCAGAGGGTCTTCATTTTTCATATCAGTCATGCAGTATTAATTTTTATCTCTGCTGAGCATTCTAAAGCTTCAGCTGTTGCCATCTTTAGCGTTTACAGCTAACATGGTTACAGGTGTCACACTTATCTCTTGCGAGGTCAGTGGAAAAGACACAGGGGTCTCCTTGTTCATATCGGAGTGTGAGGTTTGTGCCCACAATTTGCATCTTACACTGTTCTGCAGTTACGAAACAGACTGACAGACTGACTCCACTCGTTGTTCACTAACATTGCTGTATTAACAAAGTTGCTCATTTGCCATTATTCTTGCTTGTGGCATCTAAAAGTAACCTTAAAGTTAAAATCATATCTCTGTATTTTCAGGAGGGATGGTCATACACAAAATTCATTACTATTTTCTACTAAGTGTATTAAATGGTAAACTTTCTATTATTGTTGGTTAGCTGCCTGCATGTTTTCTAAGGTTTTCTGAGCTGTTTGTCACTGCTTTTTGTTTATTCTCAGTTACTTTCTGGATGATTTCACTTGAGTCATGTTAGTAATAATTCCCCTTCTTTTCAACCAAGAACTGGTTGTAAGTCAGCATTTTTTGGCAAAGACATAACATTACTGAAATACAAGATACAAAGAAAATCCACTTCTAAAGAAGTTTGGGTTTTTTTGTGATTATGGATACAGTTTTACTAAGGAGGGTACACAGAGGTCTTGTGGTCTTGAATACGCCCATGCATTTATACAGTAATTAGCTCATGAGTCAGTTACTTTGTATCCACATTTTTGTTCACTTTTAATTTGTTAAAGAAAGATCTATTATTACCATATTTTGTTATTATTATTGTTGCCATCTAATCCATTGTAACAATGTCTTATAAAACCCTTAAAGCGCTGACAGCTCTGCCAAAATAACCACAGCCATTTTAAGAAAAATGTCACCCACTGCTAGCCACATATATTATGTACCCATAACACACTGAACAGTAGATCTCTAACACTAATTTTATTATTTTTAGACAGTTATAATGTTTGTCCAGTAAATACACACTAAAAGTCCTTATCTCTAGCTCCAAGCTAACTGTACTTAAACTTTGTCATTTCCTGCTAATGCTAGCTTTTGCTCTGAATGTCAACTACTAGCAGCCAGTAGCTCACTCTTCTGTTATTTTGTCAGTACTGTTTTCCTCTCTGGCCAAAATCAAAGTGCTGTTGGTATGCTGGTTTTTTAAAATCTTACTGTTTAAGTTAGCCCTTCACTGGGTTGTGTTGTGTTGTGTTGTGTTGTGTTGTGTTGTGTTGTGTTGTGTTGTGTGAATATGTGTGCGAATGTGTGAATGTTGACTTTAGTTGTAAAGCGCTTTGGAGGTCAAATGACCAGAAAAGTGCTATATAGATGCATTCCATTTACCATGCCCTTGACCATTAAGGGAGGCCTAATTTACTTATGGTATTTATACAGGTTTTTATCAGAGCAAATATGATAATAAGAAGAAGATTATCAGTTATGCCTCTATTTTGATGTGAAAAAGGATGTTTACTGTGTAGAGACTTTCCAGTCTTGATTTTTAATCTCCTAGGAGCAGAGGCTCTGTCCTCTCCCAAGGTCGGCCATTTTATGGGTTTTCTGCTGTATCAGGTATTTGTTGGAAGCTCAGCCTGCTTTGCCCTGCCTGCCTGCATGCCTGCCTGGCATACACAAACTCCTTTCCTCTTTTAACTAATGCACATGTGTGATTCCCTCTACAACTAATTACACAGGAGATGTGTATTTTCATGCCCACAGCATATGCAGGTAAACGCTGCCATACACAAACACTCTTAATGTCAGGTGGGTTGAGCTAATGTCCTCCCTGCGTGACAGCTTTGTGTAGACGATTTAAGAGCAGAAGTTTACCACAGCCCTGGACATGAGATGCATTTCAACATGTACTCTAGTGTGTGCCTGTATTTACAACTCACCTCGCCTTCATGCTCATATAACAAAACTTACATAGCAGTTGCTGTTGTAATGTGCTGTAGTTGGTCAATACTGTATTGGTTTAAAGAGATGAACTCCTGTACTGAGCTGCTGTGCACGTATATGGTCATGGTCATTGATAATCTTTCCATACAGCCTGTCTAGATGTCCTTTGCCATGGGCGATCACAGGTCAGAACAGGGCATTAGTTTCTGATTGGTGCTGAGGGAGGCTTATCGCTCATGAATCACTCTGTTGCCTTGTTATTTTTAGAACAAAGATCCTTGAGTCACTTAGAGTAAAAAACTTTATTTAAATGTAAAATAAACTTTAAAGCGTTTCAGAGGATTACTGTTGAATTAAAAAACATAAATGGATATTTTTAGAATATATTTTGTTTACTGTATCTGTAATCTGCTTATGTCTCTCCATTGTTATAGATAGTATGTATGTTATGTATGATGCATTTTGGACTAACTTGCACACAAGAGCCCTGGGGATTATATATGCCCAGCAAGTCTTCCTCAGATGTAGAACCAGCTGCTTCAGTGTGGCCTGTAAGGATCCTCTCCTCCCACGCTTTCTCCTCCTGCGCCCCCTCCTGCCTTTCCTCCATCTCTCTCCTCTTGGCATCATCCTCCTGGGATTTAAGCACGTAGCCATTGACTGCCACAGAAAAATGGGCTGTATAGACTTTTCTCTCCTCCCCTTTTTTATTGGGTCATTCCTTCTGTGCTCCTGTCATCTATTTTTGTCTGCTGACAACGTCACATTTGGATTTCATTGGGAGGTTGTCATGTGGTGGGTTGTATTAAAGCAATAATACCCGAGAGGGCGTTCTCTGCTGTGATTATGGGTACACTGATGATTCAGTGGATAGGAGATTAGTACTGTTGATAGTCCCAAAGTTACCTTAATCACAGCAAATGCATGTTTTAAACCTCAGATAGTAATGCATTTACAGGGTGAAAAGTTGTGTGCCTAAAAAAAAAAATCACTCCATATTTGAAAATATCAAAGTATGCTAGCTGATTGTCTAAGTGTTAAAAATCTCAGACCTATTGTTAACGGAAGCATTGAGTTGACAAACAGAAAAATAATTAACAAAATGGATGCTGCCCACTGCTCCTCAGGAATGGGCTGAATGCAGAGAACTAATTTCACTGTACAATGTATATGTGACAATAAAATGTTACTTCAACTTCAACTTAAACTGTCATTGTGTTATTTATAGATGGAATGTTGAAAGTAAAGTATATCGTTTTTTTGAGAACGCTCTTTGAATCCCTCAAGGATCTTTCACTGAGAACCTCCATCAGAGTGCCCTGTGTTTGTCAAAGCATTCTGAACAAGCTTGTGATTTTAGGATGTGTGGTTTTGTGTTGCATTCATTAGTCTTAAACCTAATTTGGAATTGCAATAAATTCTGATTGGATAGTTGATATACCTGATATTAGCATTGAGATCATTCTTGTTTATGAAAGCTGTCAGTAAGTCAGTCATATTCTGTCATAAATTAGCTATAAAAAATAAGTGGCATTTTAATTAAAAAATTGATTGGCTGGAAAAAATGGATTTGACCGCTGATGTTCTGGGTCGAGAATAGAGACCTCACAGAGCAGTCAGCAGCGGATAGCAGAGCAGCCGATGCTGGTGTTTGACTGTTGATTCACACTGCAATGTGTGTGCCAATATCTCCATGTGTTACCACTATAGTGAAATCCTGCTTCGCAAAGCTCCATCAGCATGACTTATTTGATCTACTGACTACACACACAATTAATGATTTTTTTTCTCCCCCCCCACACCAACCCCGTTCTCTCATCCTGCTCCCATGCCATCCTACTGCTCATTTTCCTCTTATCCCTTTCCACCACTCATCTTTTTCAGTCTTGTCTCTTCTCTCATTATTCCCCACATTCCTTTCTCCTTCTGCTTTTTCCCCTGTCATCCTGCCTCTTGCCTATACATGTGATTTCTTTTATCTCATTCGTCTTTATCCTTCCCAATCTACCTCTTCACACCCCTCTCTCTCCCTCCCTCTCCTCTTCCTCTCCATCTCTCTGGCAGGCTGCTCATTGCAGTGAGTCAGTATCATGGAGGCAGGCAGCGGGGCTGCCGCAGCGGTGGGGAGTGCAGCACTAGGACTGCTGGGAACCACAGCCACGTCCAGCCATGACATCTTGGACAGGTAAGAGCACGGGATGAGGCTGGTGTACACTCTCAGGAATGGACTGTCCTCTTTTCCATCAGAGTGAAGAGTAGAGGAAGAGTATGTGTGTGTGTATGTGTGTGTTAGTGCATGTAGAGAAGGACCACACCTTGGGGTTGTGGTTTAGTAAGCATGCTAGTTTGTTGATAGTCAATATAGGGGGCATGGACAGTGTATGTGTGTGTGTATGTGTGTGCATGAATGTTTGTATGTGTGTTTCTTCCTATGCTTTCTGTGCATGTGTTTGTCTTGCTCTGTGTCATTGCTCTCGCTGAATGTGAGGCAAGTGCTTAGGTTTTGACAGCTGGAGAATCTGACTTGTGCTTTTAGCAGTGCAGTGTAGAGCGTGCATGTGTGCGTGCATGTGCTGGAGTGTGTGTTGATGATAGAAAGGGGGTGCTACTTGGCTTCCTCTATGCCTCAAGGAGAAATGACAGCAGGGAATGCGCATGAAAAGAAGGAGGGGGAGGCATCGATAGATGTGCCTGAGTGCTGTTAGCTGAGCCGATAGGGTGAGTTTGCACAGTCACCACCCCACCCCCAATTTAACCCCCACCCTAACCCCATCAGCCCATAGCAACTGGGTGACAGCCATCACTAAGCATCACCGCTGGAAACCCCTCATTCAGATTTCCCTTACTGACTGAGCCAGTCAACTCCCCACTCCAACGACCACTGCCTCGGAGTGTAACCGCTTTCAGCTAGTTACGTCATTGCTACAGCTGTACACCCACATGCTTGTGCACTGTCATCACAGACACATACTCAAGCATGTACATTCACAAAAATGCACGGCCATGTATCCAGTACACATACACATGCTTCCCAGGGATGTTTTAGGACAAACATTGCAGCTGCATGTGCAGGCAATACACACACAGACAACAATCATTAATCTTTGTTGCACAGGGCTTCATGGAGAGCTCTGTCACTACCTATCAGGTGCTGTATGGATATCACTTATCTCCTCTACATTATAGTTGTTCTGCCTCTGCCAATGAGGGATAACTAATGTACAACACCTCTTGGGGATCTCCTTTGACACATTACACAATCAGATGAAAATTAAGTCTGTGACTCATTGGCTGTTATTTCCTTACTATTTTCTGTTAGTCACCACTTACTCTAACTTCTCCAGCCTTTTCTGAAATGCACTGGAATATACATCTACATGTAAAACTATTCCCATGCCATCCAACCATGTAGCCAATGGATTCTCTCCCCTACATTCCTGCCAAGGCAACATGATGTGGGTTTATTCTCACTGGTGGATTAGTACGGCATGTGCATGTGTGTGTGTGTGTGTGTGTGTGTGTGTGTTTCACTGGCTATACATTTGTGCATGTTTCTGTGTTTTTGCAAATGTGTGCTGCTGTAAATTATCTTTTTTCGGAGGATGGGGGGGATTACAGCTAAGGCTGTTCAGCCCCTCCACCTGCCCCTAGCACACCGCCCGTCCAGTCCTGAACTGGGTCTAAATCCTGCACCGGGGTTACCATGGCAGCAACAGCTTAGCATACATTAGACAGCAGTCCAACATTACTACTGAGAGAGTGAGTTAAAAGAAGAGAAAGGAGGAAAAAAGAAAAACAGGGTAAAGAGAGAGCTGAGGAAGGGAAGGGGAAAACGTCTTGTTCACTGAATAGCTTGCAGATGATGTCATGAACAGTATATGTACAAGGGTGTGTGTGTCAGTCTGTTGCCCATTGCAGCAGATAATTTTTTTTATCGGAAACGACAGGGAGGGTGTTTGGCTGGAGTGAATGCATTATAAAAGTTGTCCAGTGAATTCTGATGGACAGGGGTGGATCAAAGGATCAGCAGGCAGGACTGGGGAGGGCGGAATGGGGACACAAGGCCTCCAAGAGCTGATATAGAGAAAGAGAATAAAAATGCTGTAAAGCTGATGCTATTTGTGATCCCCTAATTCATTTTGACAGAAGAGCAGATAACAGAGCAATAGTGTGCAGAGGAGGCCAGCAGCCAGCTCTGCTCAATCTTTAACCAAACAAATCATGTAGCTGCTAATTTAAGGTCCCCACAACCTACAAGGGGTGTAGCAGTCTTTGTGCTTGTCCAGGCAGTTGATTGAAGAAATTTGTTGTTTTTTTATTAAATTAAGCTTTGTTTCCACCTCACCAACCATACCTGGGAACAAGGAATTGTTGGAGATATTGGGTTCCATTGCAGGGACAAGGTCTAAAATAAGTAAGCACATTACTTTACCCCCTAAAAAGTCCCAGACTTGGGTGGTGAAAGAACTTTGAGGGTATAGCTTACAGATAACATTACACATGCCCTTTACAGGCAGCATTTTATTTAAGTCACCATTTTTAAACATCCAAATCCGCATTAGCGAACCAGTTTGTTTTGCTTCAGTTTGTCTGTTCTGCATTGACACATAAATGTGGAACAGAAAAAAAAGACAGATTGAATAACATAAGTCAGTGTGGTGTAGTGGTATGTAAAAATTACAAGTTAGTATGAAGTTATTTTATTTTATTCATGTATTTATTTATATATATATTACCACAAGGTATTTATCTATTTTTTTCCCCTTTCCCCCAAACTTCCTGTTTTTGGGATGTCTGCCATGAATTAGACTTGGATTGAATATTTGCTGAGATAATTTGTTCCTTTCCTTTGTTTTTTTTTTTTTATTGTTCTGCTGTTCTGATTGGAAGTGTGTAAGATGTGTAAATTAAGATCAGTATACTTTCCAAATAAATAATGTAAAAAGAAAATTACAAGTAAAAACAGCAGTCCCTTGATCATACCTTTTGGGTCCTCAAAAGAAGTTTCTGGAACGACAAGTGAAGGATACTAAAGCAAATTGAGCTTTTTTCTTTTACTTTAGGAGGCTTAGATGAGACGGCAAACTGAATTATGCCTATATTTTTAATATTCTAGTCACTTCAGTCAAATCAAGTAAGTGTTTTTTTTAAGGTTATCAATAGGGTGTTCCACTGAGCATGTCATGTTTAGCCCCACTCAGCATGTGCAAAATGTTATTATCATCGTGATAGTGTAACTTTTTTTTGATTCAAATACAAATTTTAAATGTCCTGTTCAATAGTGTCAAAGTCTGAGAGGTGGGCGTTTACAGGCAAGAAAGGTCTATGTAGTGAAAGATGCTACTGAAATAAAATCCTCCGTAGTGCCCCGTGGTTATTGTTCATTGTCACTTTGTGCTCTAAAGTTTTTGCTACCACATCAAGGAAAAATTAAAGGTTCAAGTTCAACACTTTGAATGTCAAAGCAAAAAAAAGATGTTAAATATGTAATAGTTTTATTAGCATTCCAAGCTAATAATTGAAGTTTCTTTATTTGTTCAGAGTTTCATGAGGATAGTGTTTCCCCCATTGTCGCTTCACACAGTGAAGGGCAGCTCACGTGTTCTCAAAATCTTGTGTTGAGTTGATTATTTAAATGTGAAAGTGTGCATCTAACTTTCTTCCATCTGCAGTTGGAGCAGCAGTTCATTTGGTTTGTAAGCTTTAAATTTCTGAAGCAAGGAATAGATACTATTCTTTTATTAAATCCAACATGAGTACATTTGGTATTGATAACACTTGGATAACAAACATGCCACATATGTTCAAATAGAACTTATCTATCTAACATCTATGAAATGCATCAATAGCAGAATCATATTTATGGAGACTTCCTATTAAAGTTAAGCTTGGATAGCTTAGACTCCGATATCTTCGGCATAGTTTCCCCTTATTTAAAGATGCAAATTCATAAAGTTATTGATGTAAATATTTGATGGCAGAAACAAGGACAAACTCTTTTTTTTATCTACTACACTGTATACAGGACAGATAAACTTCCCTTGTAGGATAGGAGCCTTTAACAGCTGGCTGACTGAAGAGACATCCAGCCAGTGGACAAAATCCAAAACATGCAAAAGGCTGAAACCCTGTGAACTGCCTACCAATAGCTTCCTCCCTGTTTTGTCTTTTACTTGTTACTTTCCAAGGCTTTTTTCTTCACAGTGAAAATGCAACGTGTAGGTTCCACAATAGACTTATTTATCCTTAAAAATACTGTGATGGGTCATGTCTAAATTACTTAATGTCTTGACTTGTCCACTGTTAGGTTTATGGTTTGACTAAACATTTTCAAGAAAATATATAAGTTCCATGTTTCTAAGCAAATGTAATTGAGAAGTATGACTAAATTTTATACTAATTATGATGGAACCATACACCATCACACACAAATTTCTGCATAATTTCTACAAAAACTATGTAAAAAATGTTTTTGATTGTTGTTGAGGACCATCTAGCTTTCTTTCAAATTGTTTTAACCAGTCAGAGAGTAGAAATCTGTGTTCAAACTTGTTTAGTATTCTCCTGACATAATAAAACAGTTTAGCTTTCATTTATTTTGATACTAAAATAAGGGTATACAAGAACTTACTTAATGACATTCAAATGTAATCAAGATTCAGAAGTCAGCCACAGAGTTGGCCAGTTTTTGTAAGCTAGTATATGTATCACATCTGACATACACACCCCATGATGAGCACGTGAGAAACCATCACTATTGCATATGACAGAAAACTGATTTATTAGCTTTATTACAAATTGCAAATGAAAATTCAAAAAGCTTCATTTCCAGACAGCCAGTTCAAAGAGGAAAAATTATTTCAACTGAACCAATACACTTTTAATTACTGTAAAGCCACTAGACACTACATTCCCTTCAGCCTTTAGTCCTCACTCATCGGATATGTATCTCTTTCATCAGACCAGTGCCATAATATTCTCTGGAGGGTATTATTGGCAGTTCTAAAAGTGGCATGTATCCATGTGTGTTCAGTCCAGTACAGAAACATGCGATGCTCTTAAGACTTGCTCTTGTAAACATTGATCACAGCCACCCAAACTGGCAGCACTTGTTGCCTGGGTTTGGCTGGTTTTATTCATTTCTTACTTGCCTAATAGATTTGTGCTGTTTGTTAGATTTAATTGTCAGTTGCAAGACAAAGCTTTTACTATGAATATGTTTGCATAAAATAATTTGAGGGGTAAAAATTTCATTTTATTTTTGCCTTTGTCTGTAATTCTTTAATCTGTCAGTAACACACCTCATGAATGCATCAACCTGCCTAAACATAAAAATGCCTAAGAAAACTGAAGTTGCTTACAGTCTTCAAAGGTATATTCAGATATAAGTGGTAATTGATATGAACATATCAAATAATAAGAATTTTTTATTAATCATTAACTTAATTATGCATGTATGCAAAAATCATATGAACAGTAGTCTAATTAATATTAAGTGCAAAAAATTCTGTTTCACTGTTAGATATAATATCATTCAGTCATACAGGAGAAATGATTTTTGCACACCTGTATACAGAATAAGCAAGACAGAGTTGGTGATAGGTGATAGTACCAAAAAATGAGCTCCTAGATACTGATGAAGCTTATTGTAAATGTATTAAACAGCTAAATCTTAGTTGGTTCTTGTAGGCTACTTCATGATTTAGTGGCCAAGCAACAACTGAAAAGAAAATAGCCAGTAAATAACTTGAATTGGAAATAAGGAAAAGCTACTTTTTTAAGGCAATCAGGATAACTTTATACAACAAACCTAAAAACATTAAAAGAAATGGTTCTGTATTTTGGGAAAGTTGATTATTCACTTTCTTGCTGACAGCTAGATGAAAAGATCAAAATCAAGCCAATATTTGTACAACATATGAAGATATAACTGGCTGCAAATAAGCTTATCTTAGCATTAAGACTAGACACAGACTTTAACAGCTAGTCTCACTCTGTCCAAAAACAATCAGATGATATCTGATATCTGCCCAGATCAGCTGTTTTATTACTGACGAACTGGTAAAATTGTAAACTACTACAACAAGCAGTAGATACTTAGTTCATCTTTAAAGGAGTTATTAGGTACAGTATACTGCAAGTGGCAGTTATAGGAGCTGGAAAAAGGTCTGCTTTATTTGTGCTTTTGGTTTTATAGTGATCAGCCTCTTTATAAGCTTGACTTACATGTGCACAAGGGGTGGGAATCAAAGAGTAAATCCAAGACTATAATATTAGTATATGTTTTATATGTTGCATCATGATAATGAAAAAACCCAGAAGACAAAAGCTGAAGTTATGTATTTATTCATTGTTTTGTTGCATCAATTTAGAATCTATTTTGAGCACCTGTATGTTTTAACAAAAATATTAATGATTGGCACCAGAGTTTCAATAACTTGTTGCAAGAGGAAATAATAAGATGTATTCCTGTACTGATATTTTGTCTGTTACTGTGTGCTGCACTTGTGTTTAAATCTCCAGCATTTTCCCATAAGAGTGATCAAGCTACCACTGGTGACTCTCCTCCAGAGCATTTTGCAGCAGGTTCTCTGACAGGGGCCCCTTATATTGCAGCTTCTTGTATGTAACTTGTTCACCCTCAAAACCTGTTTGTGTCAGTGAGGGAAAATCCCTGCCCTTAACTGTTTGTCGCTACTGTGCTGAGAAAATAGTGCTTAAAACCCCCAAGATTTCTGTTTGAGGTTGAGCATAAGTTGAGTCAGGCATGCAGTGGCGAGGCAGCCTAGTACAGAGATCAGAAATCATGGTTGCAAAAGATAAATACAGGGAGTTATTCATGATTTTTGTTTTTAAGCAAAATAGAGCTGCTTACATATATGCACCAAAATTGGGAGGGTGTTTTAAGTAGTTGTGTTTCAAACACAAGTTGAAAAAAGAAACATTTGAATTAGTAGTCTAGTTACTGCGGGAGTCAGAGGGAAGTCTTTTTTCTACTTCCTCTGTCAGTTTGTCCATATCTAACAAGGGAGAGGGTAGGTGGAAAGTAGGCGAGAGTGCTGCTCAATGTGAGGTTAAAGAAAGGTTTTCCGGCCGCTGTGTTATTGAGAGTGTTTGGAGCAGGTGCAGTAGTTCCTTTCTCCTTACATGCCTCCTCACCACGGAATGCTAGGAATGCAAGGAGTGCACAGCTCTTCTGAACAGAGAAGGTGATACTTGGAGAGTGAAATGCACTGCTGAAGCTTGGCCTTTATCACTGGCATCTGAAATGCTTCACACTGTGACAGTAGTTCTCAAGCCTTCCCTGGTAAGTGGTGCTTAAAGCATGTCATTAGAGTCATTGTGGCTCTGGCATGTCAGTGTTTGGTCCAAAAATTCTAGAAGCCTTCTCATAAGTTATTTCTTATCACATAACAGATAATCTACATAGCCAAAGACCAGCACTCTCTTTCACTAAGAGACAAAAAACTAACAATATGGAATTATATTTGTCGCTCAGATTGTTTCATGCAATGTGGGACATTTAGAGCACACCAAATAACATTTTGCAAGCACAAAAAGGATTTTATTGGTAGGGAAGTTAAGAAATATTTAATAGAGTTAGCAAAAAGCCCACTAATTACCTCTTCAGTTACATGGTTGACTCTCATATACATTTTTCTTCTATGAATCTTGCTAAGTCCAGGGACACTTGCCCATGTAACATCCTCGCACTGGGCACTTACAAGCTTTTCTGAACTTTCGCAACCTGACACTTACCAGATTTCAGTTCACATTTTAAGAGTTAAGAATTTAAGAATTTTTTGCAAAAAATCTCACTTATGTAATGCAAATATTGACACAACCTGTTTCCATTGCGTTTTCAAATTTTGTTTTATGCGTACAGCAACTTTGTAGACTTCAGTTATGTGTTTTTATGTGATAGTCAAATTTTGGGGTGTTTTTTTCAAAAATTTCTTTCCCCATTATTTATTGGAACAGTATTTTTGGATTTTGCTACGCTTGAACTTACTGCACTTAATTCATAGCTAGTTAGCTCTTAGTGAGGGTCTTCAGCAAGGAGTTGAAGTGTAGAAACGCCATCACGCATTAACATCAAGATGCAGGGCATGCGCAGAGACAACGCAGATGGAAGAAATCAGGTGCTTTCTTACATGATACAATTTTTTCCTTGGACTGGTTTATTAAAACGTTTAAATAACACCTCTGCAACCAATTGAACTGCCATTTGGTTTGGGCCACTTTATCTGATTCAGGTATTCATGTATAGCATTCCTATTCTGTTTTGGCTTTTAAACCCATTACACTTGGAATATTAGGGTTCATATAACTACCCAGCTGCTGTAACTGACAGATTTCCATACAATGATTCTTCAGTTTTTTGAATAATAATGAATTATCTCCCAGTACATTTCTGTTGTACTGCTTGTTTGCCCTCCATTATTTTCTTTCCGTAACCTCTTGCTGACTAATTTCTAATTAAGGTTATGTTACTGACCTGTTGGATCCCAGAGCTGTTAAATATCTGCACCATTCTGAAAGGATTTCAGTGATCTTTTTCAGCCTCACTGGCTTTAACAAGATCCATTGGGACTCAGACTCTATATATATATGTATGTGGGCGTGTTCACTACCTCGTTCAGGATTTTGTGCTGTTGAAAGAAACACAGTATAGTTCGACTGTCTAATAGTTTCTAATCTTTATTTTCCACATTATGTTACTGTATTTATCAGCAGTAAGTTACCTATTGATGGACCTCAAGTGCAATATTGTATTAATTTTTAAGAGTCACTCTTTAGCGGTGCCAATTGTAACATTTTAGTCTCAGATACCATTACAGTTTTTCTAGGGAGTAAATTCAAACTAGTACTGTGTACTGGATATACTGGGTTGATTGCTAGTTTAAACCATGCTATTGAAGTACAAGAATGTATGAAATGATGAATGTCGACTGAAGACATGAAACTGTTCCCATGTTGGGAGTTGAACTCACTGCCTGGGTGAAAACCAGGAATCCTAACCACTAGACCATATGGGACATGTGCATTTTAATGCTGCACTTTATGCTGTCAACCATCAATTAGAAGTAGTCCAAATGATTCGAAGCGGATTTGACCACATTTTTTAAGTTGTGCTTAAACAAAGTCAAGAGAGCTAAAGTGAGGAATTTGCTAAAATGTTACTTATTTCAAGATTATTTATTTATTTATTTATTTATGGTTAAAGCAAGGTAAATCTTTTGAACATGTTTTGATCAATATGTCATTGGTTTTCTTTGATCTGTAATTTTAACAAAAATGGTGTCTTATGTTTTATGCTTTTTCCTCTGTGACCAAGTTATTTTTTAATTTTCTTTTCTAATCAAGAATTTGACCACAAGAAGAACAGACCCTGAAACTGTCAGTAGGGCTTACCAGCACTACATTCAAAAACACAGGCACCTACTTACGTTTAGTTGGGATGCAGGATAAGGGGCAGGCAAGAGAAGAAACAGCAGGAAATATGTCTTTATTAACACCCAAAAGTGCAATTTTTCTGCAGTATAGAACCAACCATAACCAATAACTCTCAGTGGGAGGATGAGAGAGGGAGAGAGTGTGTGTCTGTGTGAGTTAATGTCAGTAGGGTAGACAGGGGAAGAGGGCATGTGACAGAAACCCTATTTTTAAAGTTTTTGAATATATAACCATTATTAAGCTAGTGCTGGGCGGTATACCTGTTCATACCAAATACCAGTATTTTTTTTTTTTATGATATGAATTTTTCAAATACCTGTGTGTGTGTGTAGCGCACATAACATTGGGACCCACAGCGCTACGTCTGCAGCTTACAAAACATAGCGGTGTACGTACGTTTGCCACTACGTATGTTTGCTGCTACGTTTTGCAAGCGTAGCATAACTTTTCATGCACGACTGGCCCAGTCATGCATGAAAAAAGAAAATACCATCATATACCGTGAAACCGATATAATTTTGAAAAATACCGTGATATACGTGTTTGGTCATACCGCCCAGCACTATATTAAGCCATTAAATAAACCAATAGCTAACAACAGTCAACATCAGACTGCCTTTGTATAGCTTATAATAGCTAACAGTTAGCCAGTGTTTCTGTGATAGTAAGACCAAAAATACTCAAAAAGCTGCTTACATCTAACTGAAGCTCCCTAAACTCTTTGGAGAAAGCTCCCTTAAGAAATCTGCCATATCAAATGTTTAAAATTACGAGAGTTAAATAATTAAGAAGTGGAAGTGCAACCATTGGTTTTATCTGCTGTCTTTTTTTTAAGGATGAATTTTGTTAGACATAAAGACTTGGAATTGTTTTATTGAGAAAAGTGGCATAATTTGAATAAAAAAATGATAAGCTTAGTGAGTAGTAGTTGAGGACGGTTTGAGTTGAGTGCAGGGAGGACAGGAACTTGCTTATTAGTAAATTTTACTCCTTTACATGTTGACACAGAGTCCTCAGCCCTTAAGTCCAATTATCTCAATGCAGAGAAGTTGTTTTAATGTTTGCTAGATGCAGTCATTTTGCAACTGCTCCAGCCCCCCACAACAGAGATCTCTTCCTCTTTCAGTCTCCTTGTTTGTTGTAGATGTAGGGTCACTGCCTCTTTCAAGGTGATGGTCAAAAATCATACCTGAGGTATTGTGCGTGTGTTTCAGTTTAGAAGGTATTTACACTGTGTCACCTTAAGAAATGCGTTTTTTTCCATTCTCTCTCAGCCTATTGAAACAGGACACTCTATGAAGTTGATGGGAAATTTGTGTGAAGGGATGTCTCATCAACTTCAAGTTGTTCTTCAAAGGCAATGCGGCCTCAAATATACCTTTGTCAAATTGTCGAATGTTCTGTCCTGTTCCATTTCCTTTGTTAACCTCTAGATTCTAGCTATTATATTCAAAATGGTCTGAACTTAGCCCTGATCTGAACATGTTTTCCTTACAGCCTTGGTCATTCATTCTCCAAGGCTACAGCTCTTTTACTTAACTCCCAGAAGTCCCTCATCAGGCAGTATGGCTGGTCTACTTTATATTTGCTGATTATTGCATATCTATTATTTCCATTATTGATTTATTTACTAATAATTTTCCCAATTATTGATTCATCACTTAGTTTAAAAGATCAAACTTCTTTGGATTGCCTAATACTAGGAGACTAGAGACTAGTTGTCTCTGTTAAGGGAAAAACAGTAAATCCTCACATTTTAGAAGTTAGAAATAAGAAATGTTTGCTTGAAAAATGCAGATCAATCTGTTGGTCAACTAATTATTTCATTCCTATTTTGCAGGTTAAAATAACTTTTCTATATATGATTCAGAGAGAAATAGCTAACAATCCCCCCCTTAAGTGTCTACTCTTGCATCTATTGAAATCACTAAAATGCATAATGCTTAGTTACATGGCTGATTTCTTTGTACATTACAATTTTTTTCCCTCAAGTTTACTTGTTTTACTTTGGCTTCTTTACCATGTTATATGCAGCACTGTTTCAGTGCTGATTTTTGACATGCAAATTTAAACTTGTTTTGACAACAAGGTATTTCTAGATGTCAGTTCACTCAAAGACTAAGTGATTTATTAATCAACAAAATAAAAAAACAAAGCATCATTGAAATGTGCAAGTAGTTGTTCTAAATCTGTGTGTTTGTGTGTGTGTGTGTGTGTGTGTGTGTGTGTGCTTTAGAAGCCTGAGGCCTGGACGTCACTTGGAGGACGAAGATATTGTGCCCGAGCTGGCTCACATCCATCCCAGAGAAAGACCTGACTGGGAGGAGACCATCAGTGCCATGGTTAGATAAACACTCACTCACGCACGCGAGCACGTACACACACACACAGTGATTACGATGGTCCTTCTTTTGCAAAAAAAAAGACACATTTTTGTAAGACAGTTTTGGCTTAGAATACATTTGATGCATCAATGTTCTGCTTCCATCTCTGGTAAGCTGAAGCTCATATTGATGTTGGTGATACAGTGTCTCTATGAGTATCTGATCCATTGATAACTTGATCAGCTGTTTGCATTCTGTCACATTCTAATCAGCATCTGTTTTTAAGCCCAGTGAGTTTGATTACTTGTGTGTTTCTCTCCTATCCAAACTGCGTCTCCTCTGATCCTGAAACACTATCTCACATTCATGATTAATGCATGTGACTGTTGGCGTTCTAAAGCTACCCTGCTCCAAACTTTTTGCATAGATGGTCCTCTACCTGCCATCTGTGTACTCCTGTGTCATCTCTTTATTTCAGCCCATCTCTCCACGCTGGATTCCATTCACCAGACAGCATCATTCATCATTTCCTTTCCTCCCTTCTTTGGTTTGGGTCTTGCTTCTTGCATCAACAGCATGGTGAAAATGAGGCCGTCTCCATGGTAACATGCCGAGCTACCCGTGGTCGGCGCGTGGTTGGAGCCCTAGCGCTAGTGCTCACTTCGATTGGGCAATAGAGAAAAAGAGAAACAACAATCTCACCAGGCTAATGAATATTGATCAGAGGCGGGGCTTTTAATACTGCATGTCTGCTATTCTTTGTTCAATATTTGATACGAGAGGGACTCTGCACTGGAGTGACATGCATTATGTATGTCTCCGGTGGTTTTGAGGAGGTGATAAAACGCAGTAAGCAACTTAGTGTAAGCTGTCACACCAACGCCCTGTTGCACTGTTTAGGATAGATCATAGACTGTTTCAACTGCAGAGCAGGCATAAAGGAACAACACATGCCCATAGTCCCATAATGCAACATAATGATCAAATAAAGGGTAAAAATCGCTCTCAGTAATTATAGATTTGGCATGACATACAGTTTAGATCATGAACTATGAACAGGCTTCAGCAAGTTTTAAGGCTTTCACATTAATTTACAACATCAGAGTCACACAGTTAGAAAAGCATTTGGAATGTGCCTGTGGCTGTTTTTAGTTACACAGACACATACACACACATACACACTCACGCCATTGTATTGGCGGAAAATATAAAGGAAGCTCAACCTCCATATTTCGTATAAGTGACAACCAATGGCAGTTTTTGGTAGGCTGGTAAGCTTTGGACATTAGGGCTGCAATTAAATATTCTCAGCATGGATTAATTTGACATGTAAGGATTAAATGATTAATTACTTGGTCTATAAAAGGACAGAAATTAGAAAAAAAAAAAACTATCGCAGTACACCAGAGTCCAAGGTGATGCGTTTAAATGTTTTGTCTAACAGTTAAAAATGAAGTGCTTTTTAGTTTTGATAACATAAAAAAGAATGAAGCAGCAAAATTCACATAAAAGAGAAGCTAAAACCAGGAAAAGTTAGTCCCTTTCTAGTTTCTTTGTTTGAAAGAGATCTTAGAAGATAAATTAATATTTCTCACGATGGACTGTATAGTATCATCATTCAAATGTCTGATGCTCCTAAACAATGGCCATCTCTTGTCTGCCTCTGTCAGACTTGTCC
The DNA here is from genome assembly GCA_029783645.1 of Ctenochaetus hawaiiensis. Lineage (NCBI taxonomy): Eukaryota > Metazoa > Chordata > Actinopteri > Acanthuriformes > Acanthuridae > Ctenochaetus > Ctenochaetus hawaiiensis. Next base: position 414,367 of record JAPZDY010000006.1, on the reverse strand, counting down.
AGTTAACACCTTGTATAGAGGTTGTGTGGATCGTCTCAGCTGTCTCAGAAAACAAGTCCTCATCTGCATACCACCTTAACTGTCGCGGACCGTCTGGCTGTAGAGTCATAAGCTGAACACAGGAAACTTTCACTGCTCTGGTCCACCTTGGCTTTCTCTTCTTGGCCAGCAGATCCCTGAAGCATATTTTATGAAGATCCTTTGCTTAATGGATTTTTTAAAATTACTTTCCCACAGATGTCATTGGAATTTTCCTTACTTTTGCTTGAAGTTATTTTGTCTCCCAGGTGTCCTCTAACAACTTGCTGTCAGATTACTAAAATGCCAGAATGATGATGATGAAATCTTGCATCAGAAGGCTCTGTAAATGTTTAGTTGACCTCAGCTGCATTTAATTTTCATTCTAATTCAAGTTAATGAAGCAACTGAGTGGCTTTGTTAACAAATTCTTAAACAACCAAGGAGAGCAACTGTTCATGAAGTCCTGTGTAGAGTGATTCTTTGATCTTACTCTGTACTTCAGTGAGTGGTGTTTATCATGTCTAACAAAATGTGTCTGTGATGCTAAAGAGGTGTCTGTTGATCCTGCCTATATAATGTTAGAAAATGTAACTGAAAAACAATTCTTGTATTATTCAAGATGTACAGATTCCTCCATGTGACTATTAGAGAGCTTTCTAATCTGATGTAGTACAAAGCTGAAATAAGCAAGGTAACTCCTGACATGATGCTAACAAACAAAGGAGACCTGTGCTCCCATCAGTGCAGTAAAAAGGCGTCTGCTGATCAATCTAGTAAACACAGGTATAAACTTCAAACAAAGTGAAAGTTGAATGTGCTGTTCCAAGAAAAGATCCATGCAAGAGCATGTACAGAGCATGGTGAAATCTTTTTGTTTCAAAACACTGCACACTTAGACTTTAGGAGTGTCTGCATAGTACCTGCCTGCGTGTTCCTGTCCCGCCTTCAGCAAGACAGGCCTCAAACTCATTCATCTTAGGCCTGATAAAATAAATAATATTAGGGTTGGGTATCACCACTCATTTTCAGGATCAGTTTGATTTAGATTTTTATTAGCAAGGTTTCAATTTCTTAGTTTGAGTCAATATAGACTCAGTTGGGGATTTTTCTTGTTACATTACTAATTTTGCTTGAAAATGAAAAAGATTTTAAGATAACTAATGTAACTAATGCTTTTAATTGTAAAAGAACCAACTAACCTGGTACATTATTAAAAATAGTAGTATTTATGTTACATTGCTTTGGGAATGTTAAAACCTGCCAAAAAGGAAATTAATGCTATATTATCAGGATTTTAGCATCTCATTTTCAAAAATCCTGCCATGCCACAATTAAAAAAGTGATGACAGATGTAGATTTGTGTATTACAACAAAAGAGAACCAAAAAATTAGTATCTGAAACATTTTAAACAACCTACGAGGCCATTCTAATGTAGATTTTAGGGTGCTTTTATGCTGCTTTTTAAAAGCTATGCTTTTTTTCTGTAACTTGAGTATATTTTGTAGATGTAAGCAAGTTGTCAGTAGCTAAAAAGAAAAGAAGCACCACCTGTCTTCTGACGACAATGTGATGATGACCAAGCAAAACCCAGAACAAGAGGCAGCTTCCAGTGACAGTCCCAGGCCACAACCACTATTTATATCAAAATCTAAAAACTACAGCGGTTACAAGATTACAAGAAGTATTGTGCCTCCAGCGAACACTGAGATCTCTGCTTAAAAAAAAAAAACTCCTCCTCAAGCATCTGCAAGCACATTGAAGTAAGTTTTACATACTGTTGGAGAAAATGTGTTTAGCTAGCTAGCTAACGTAAGCTATGTTAATTTTTTATGTGTAACATTATATTTTGAGGTTATGATGAATGCATTAATTTATCTTGTAGCTGTAATGCTCTTTTGGGCTTTGAATTTTAAAGTATAAAATTAACAATCAATAATAATAATGGTAAACTAATATTAAATAGATTATAGCATAGATTTGTAGTACTCTACCCACCACTGTCTGTAAGTGGTGCATAGTTCTTTAGGATTTTCTCACAAAACACAAAAATCAACAGCATTTGATGCTTGGGGCATTTCTTTCAACGCAATGATCATGAGGTAAACAGTTGAAGTAGTTCATATTACAAACAGCTGTACAAGGAATGTGTGTTTGCAGTTATTCGACTGGTCAATGTCATGCCTCACTAGATGAACTCAGGAACTCAGGCAGCATCATGGCAAAGGCTATGCGTGGTTTATTGTTTTGAGAGAGTGTGTGTATAGTGTGTGTGTATAGTGTGTGTGCGTGCGTTGTTGGGAAAGGGAAGGCATTAATCACATTAATGGGAGGAAAGAAAATGAAGACACAAATTTATTAGACCTTGACAACATTTATGTAGATGTAGTTACAAATGTTGGACAAGTTAGATCCAAAGCCACACCTACCAAAATAGTGCATGGCTAGCAGCAGTACAAAGGCCCACAGTTGACAGTTAAAATAGTTCTAACATGATGGATGTGTTACCTAGTCTCCCCAAATTGCATTTCATGGGTTTATGTAAACACTCTGAGGTCCAAACAAGCCTTCAAATGTTTTATAGAAAAGAAGAGAAAAGAGAAAGATTTTGGTGTAAAATGTCAGAAAAATATTTTAATTATATACTTGTTATACAGGCAGGTTTAAAGGATAAATACTTCAAAAATGTATTTTTGATCATGATGGGTTTCAAAGTAATCACTATTTCTCTACGCAGGTGATGGGTCAACTCATCAAAACAGCTTTTATGCACTATAATGCTACAGTGGAATACAGTTTTGTTGTAATAGAGCGCTGTACATTAAAAGTTAATAAGCCATAACAGTTTATCAGTTGACCTACCAGACTTTACTCCTCTTATATCATGTTAGAGCAAACATGCAGACCGTTAAACAATGAAAATATTTAATGTTTTACCTCGTCAGAGTCATTGATTGAGGTAAATATATGCTAATTCAGAATTTAAGGCCAGTGACATGTTTAAAGAAGTTGGGACAGGGGAAAGAAAAGACTGGGAAAGATGCAGAATGCTCTGAAAACACCACAGGTCTCTATTACAAAGGAGGATTTGTGGTTAGCGGGATAATTGGTTAAACCTAACAGGTTTAACTGTGTTGGATTACTTTTTTTGGGGTACAGCGCCATCATAACTGAACACTTCACCTGCTTCGGAGCAGGCTGTGTGTCCCAGGTAAGAAATCATGGTTAGATAAAAGCACCACCTACTGACTATTCTGGCCAGCTTGGAAAATGACCTAACAATGTGAAATTGGCTAACCTGACTATAACAGAGTTGGAGTTCATTAAAATCTGTCGAACTGCACCAATTTAAGATCAAGAAAAGCAATTAATCTCACACTTAGTGTTATTTGTAGCCAACTGAACTGAAAGTATTTTAGGTTTAAAGCCTTTTAGCTATTTGACTTTAAGAAAATGTAAATTTTCAAACAATATGACAGTGGCAGAGATTTGTTTGTATGCACAAGCTGGATCGCCAATGTTGTTGTGTGTTTGTGTGTTTAGGCGAGGAGTGCAGAGATCCCTGAGCTGAGGACGGAGCCCCTCATGCGTTCTTGCAGCAGCAGCACGGCCAGCATGAAGGTCAAGAATGTCAAGAAGTGAGTAGACACAGACTTATGAGCACACAAGCACACGTACACACACAAACACACACCTGCCTCTGCCTGTCTCCTCCACCTCTCTCACATCTCTCCTCTGTTCATCTCTATTAATCGCTCTGAACTGCTTCTTTATCGCCTCTGTTTCCTGCTGAAGTTTCTCCCATTCTCTTATTCTATTTCTGTGTCTTCCTCCTCCTTTCACTCCCCGTTTCCACTGCACTCTCCTTCTTATACAAGTTACACACACTCTGAGGTGTTTTCACGAGCAGAGGATGAACTGCCCACCAAACTGTGTATGTGTGTGTGTTTTGTTTTCAGACTTTCCTTCACCAAGGGCCACTTCCCAAAACTAGCAGAATGCGCTCACTTCCACTATGAAAACGTGGACTTTGGCACAATTCAGGTAAAGTCCTGAAAGCTTTTCCCCCTAAATGACTTCACCACATTAATGGTAACACTAGTCACGTAGATTCCAAACGATCAAGAGTTCAGTCTGGGGCTGGACTTCCCTCAGAACAGTGTGTTTACAATCCCGGTGGGGTTTTTTAAATGTTAGTGCAACTGGCTTTATAAGATTACAGCACCATGGATGTCAATCATGCTGGAGACGGAACTTTGAACTTCACTGTTTTTGCAAAGACTCATGCTCCTCTCTAGATATTTGCCTGCAGTATTGGGTGAGAAATGGAAAAATGATGTTCATAAAGACAGAAGTATGACTCACATGTCTCTTTCAATCGGCATCAAGCAGAATTCGTCCTTTTTGCTGTTGATTCTATGGAGATGTTTGATGATTTGCATTTGTTTGATATTTTCTTGAATACAAAATCCAGCATGACCTCATTCACTCCAACTTCACACAGCTCTGCCAGCTGAGGTTTTTAGTGGAGAATTGGTTGAAGTTTTTTGTAGGTCTATCTTCCAACTTCTCTTCCTGTCTATTAGGCAGGTAGCTGCCGCAACCATCTTGAAGATTGAAGTGATTAACATTGTTAAAATTGCATTCTGACATCAAAGCAGCTCTCCGTCCTCGACTGTCAGTGGCTGTTTAGCTCTGGAGTCACAGATTTTTCCCCTCTGCCTTTATCTCATTCACACCACCCTTTGCCAGCAGCTCTTTGGTGCAGTTTTCTCACAAATGCTTTGCGCATCATTTCTTTTTCGTAGATATGATTTGTATCTCTCACTGTTATTAGCTGAACTGGAATGTCTTAAAAACTCCAAAACTGGTAGGATTTACATGGGCAGGATGTGTCTCTGTTATAGATTGTTGAAACAAAAGGCTGTTATAGTTTGTTTGCGCTCTAAGTATAAACTATGTATGTTTATTACCATAGTGTAACAGTAGTAGTAATGGTGTAGTAGTGAAATACTTTCAAAAAAACCCAGGGGTTTAATGTACTCATTGAAACTTAAAAACAGTGAGAATTAGAACAATTAACACTCCACTGATTTTACACAGTAATTCAGTATGTATAATTTGTTCTGCTGCACCGGAAGAAGCCTTTGAAAGTTTAAAACAGTCTTCACAAAATCATAGGCATATCTTAGCCTGAGTATAACATTTTTTAACAGAAAATCGATAATACAACCTGAAGGTGTGGAATTTGAAAGGAAAGAGCATTTAAGGTGGATCTGATAAAGTACATTCACACTTATATGGTGGGAAATTTAGGATCATGTGTTTTTTAGTAATATCAGATTTGATTTTTATGAGTGTGTTTTTCAAATTGTTTCTTGTAGAGAGCAGGATGCTAGAAAGCTTGAGTGCTGAAATTGGTTTTAAGGAAAAAATCTTATACTGATGGAGCAATTTGTGACCAAATATCTCTATTTGTATTGTAAAAATACTGTAGGATTGACTATGGGTTCTTTTACAAAATATAAACAGATTTTTTGTTTTTAGTCATCAGTAATGTTGATATAGTTACCAAGTGAGCAACAGCAAATATTTAAACAGCTAGAAAAATCTGGTAAAGTTAAGAAAATGACATCACTTTATCATAAAGACATCACTCAAAGGTATACTAAGTCTAAGAAAAAATCTAGTGTTATCGAGGAAATCTGTATGATATTAAAAAAACACCCAGTCCTAGTTCAGTGCCTCTGACTATGCTCTCTTCACACATGGGTTGTAAAGACAGAATGGTTCAGTTGTTTTAAATAAACTGTTGTTTGTTCATATTCATTAAATGCCAAGGATACACAGGAAGAGTGGGTGTAGTGGATAAAAGGATAGGATTCAGTTGTCATGACTATTCCACATCAATGTAAAAATATTTTTACTTTTAGCAAATGCATATGAGTTTTGAGTGAGGAAAATCCAGCTAAATTATGGCATTTCATCATATGAATTGGATGTATAGGAATATCCCTACCTTTCTCAGTCAGAAAACTATGTCATTATGTTTGGTAACCAGTAGGGGTCAGCAGTCAGCTACATTTCTTCCAAATGGCTGTCAGGAGGGCAGAGGGAGTGATTGCCATAAGGCTTACATCTACATCATCTGCAGGTTATTTGTTGATGTAACTCAGGTTACACCACAGCATCCATCTATTCACTCACTGCATAAAGGAAATGGTTCAGCTTATATGAACTGTCTGTAGGCAGGAGATTGGTTGTCCTTTTGTTATCTCAGCTGTGTGTGCTGGCTGGTCACACTGGCAAATCACAGCAAGAATGTGTTCCCCTTTGTGGTTTTCATATTGCTTCAAAGTGCCTCTGTCTTTTTGTTTTGCCTGGGTGTTTGTAGCTCTTTGGTTTCAGTATTCAGCTCGGCTCCGATCTCTTCTTGAGTGAACACAGCCCCAAGCGAAAAACTTGTATCCTCTTTGTTTGTTAAAGGATTAATTCATCTGTATTTGTTTCCTGTGTCAATCACTATATTTAATGCATAATCTTGCCCTAACCAAACTTGTTTGCTTGTTTAATGAACTGATCAATAATGTAGTCAGTTTATTTTGCTCAAATAATTCTGACATGATATAAATTCTTAAATATTGTGGATAAATGAAAACATTGCTGTTCATTTAAACGTGCAGAGTGTTTGCTCAAACAGGATTTTAACGTTTGTGGTTGCTTGTGGATGTGTATGCAATGCTACATGGTGCCAATTCTTGTGCACTTCTGTATGTCCCTTACGTTTTCATATATTTGCCCAAGTTGACCTGGTAATGTTTAGGATTATTTTTGAGTTAAAAACCCACCGGTAATTCTGTTTTCTGCAAAATGCCTGAGAGATTTTGTGGGCAGTGAACTGAACTGAGTCATTGTCAGGAACTTGGGCTCGAGCTGGTGTTAGGGCTTCTGATGGAAGACATATTCTCTTATTTCCATAATAAAAAACCCTGCCAGAGGAGAATTTGAGTCAGACAAGGGTTTGTTGTGGAAACATTAGGATCTCATAGACACAGAAGGCCAAAGTAGAGTGTGCCAGCTTTCAGAGTAGCACTTGCGTGGCACTTTTTTTCTTTAGATACCAATTTTTTCATGTTATATTTACCTGGTAACCTGCCAGTTGTTCTGGCAAAGGGAAAAATGGTTTCTTTTTATTTGAACCATTGTGTTTCAAATTTGCTGGTGAGAAATAGGTTAATTCATTAGATTTAATATTATGTTTGTGTTTTATTAGCTCAGTAGGTGTTTTTTCCCAGTGAATTTTCACCTAGTTGTGAAACCAAGGTGTTGCTTATAAACTACTGTTAATGTAATCTGAAAGGCAGATTGTCACACCTCGCCTGCACTTACTTTCAGATGGTTCTTTCGGCTGAGTCTTGATGTCATCAAGGCCATGCAATGTGTAACTGTCAAATTGAAATGTTTTGTTGATGCAGAGAGGTAACTAGCTAGCTGAAAGTGACTGGTTGCATGTCATATTTCTTAACAGAAACTCCTGTCTAAGCGTTCAGTATTCAGGTTTACTTGTAGTTGCATACTCGTGACAAATAAAATACTGTAATTTTTAAGCTCAGCAAAGCTCATCTGAACTTGTAGTTGCAAACATGTTATTTTATGCTGATTTGAGGTAAAGTGTCCACAGATTACATGGTAAATAGATACATGCTCCTACTGTCAATGAGTCAGCGCTGCACTTGCGTCTGTCACGCTGTTTCTATAGGTATCTGAATAAACAGTATAATGCAAGAGGCAGTTATACAGATGATTAGGCTGTAAGATTCAGATTCAGATTCAGACCTCTAAAAAGGATGTTTCGTTGTGGCTTTAATGTCTTATCTTCCCAGGCTCAGAGTCTGATTGTCAACTTTTACTGGAACTCCTTCAGTTAAAAAGGAATTACCATTTGATGAATACTCACACAAACCTGGATAAGATAAAAAGTATCTTTACTTTTTGAGGTGCTGTATTCATCTGCAATACTACTGAACAGCAACATTACAGTGCTAACAGATGAACGCCATTGTTCACATCCCCAGCAAAAAATAAGGATTTTTTTATTATTTATTTTTATTTTTATTTAGTACCAGGTCTTGTTTAGCGATACATAGACGGACAGACAGAAAGTATACCCTCCACATGTCCACATAACAAAGTATGTTTGGGTGAAACAGTGAGCGGTGGTGTCCCAGCCACTGAGGACGAGCCAGAGCAATCCTGATTACTATTCCAAAGCATTTGGAAATTGGGCAAGGGTTGCATCAGTGAGGGTATTGGGTAGATGTTTTACTGCGGCAACCCCCCCCCCCAAAAAATGAGGAATAGTCAAAAGAAGAATAATATGATTCATTCAGTCATTGATCAAACAAGACCTAGAATTATATAAGCCATAGCTGAAAATACTCCTTTTTAAGGTCCATGCTGACTAAGCCCTGCCATTTTTTTTTTCTCACACGTGGAATATTGTTTCCCCCATCCCACCCCAAAGGTGATCCTTTAGTTTCCTTTAGTGAAATATGGAGAAGCAGCTTGAGTTTACTGATTGCACTGCTGTGTTTCTGTGACTTTCTTGAAAGGGTCAGTGCTTGTGCCGTTTCACATCTCTCTGTGAGAAGCATGCTTTTAAAACCAGAGTAGACAGAGTAGGGGTGGTGGCCCAAGACTGGATGCAGATATGTGACATTTCTACTTAATTCTTACTCAATATTGAGGTTCTCTTCCACCTTTCAATCATCCATTTTTTGCTTGCTGATAAATACCCACTGTAGACCTAGATCCTTACAGATCTATCTTTACAGCACTGTTGTTGAGAGCTGCAATCTGGTAGGCGAAATGCCTCTGGCCTGTCTCTCCTGACCCGGCACACTGGCACAGTGTTTTGGCTCATAGAACTGCTATGACCTGCATGTTACCTTAATGTGCCTATTTTTTGGTTTACTGGATCACTCTGTATTCTATAGAAATTTCCAGAGAGAAGGTATTTACAATGTGATGGAACCACTGTCTAGAAACAAAAAATCAAACAATACAACATTCAAAGTAAACATTCTAATGCCTACTTTGGC
>JAPZDY010000006.1:370390-394617 GCA_029783645.1 Ctenochaetus hawaiiensis | reverse complement strand
TGTCTAGCAAGCCGCTCAGTTTGGATGCACAAGATCCAAGATCCTGCTCTGGGTCTCATTCTAAGTTGTAATTTGGTTAAACAACTGGATAAAAGCAGAAGCACTTGCTTAAATGGTGAGACTGTCATGTGGTGCTGGAACAAGGCTTGTATCTGGTGGTGTCCTCTTAAAATAATATTTTTGCAGGAACTAACTTTAGAAAAGCTTTATATATGTGTGCTGTGCAGTTCTGATGTTATGTGGCTGAAAGCCAGCTATGCTTCCTTATTAGCTTTGCCTGTACAGTCAATACAGTTTTTGAATTTTTACAGGCTTTTTCAGCCATCATATGGACCATTCAGAGAATAAGAATTTTGGCTAAAACTCAGTCCATATTTAATGTCATATTTGATCCTCCTGTGACAGGTGTCTTCTTGTCAAACCTCAGAAGAGTGGAACTAAGTGTGTTAATATTCTGTTTACACAAACGCTCTGAATTTAATGAGGTGTAGACCTCTGAGGTAAACAGTTAATCAATCTAAATCCCTGGCATGGACTTTGTTTATCTGTAGAGAAAAAAAATGAATATCCTGTCACCCTCTGGTGGTTTGCTCATAGAGTACTGTATTTGGAATTGCAGATTGAAGTGACTTTTTAGAAATGAAAAGAGTTGTGTTGGAAAGTCACATCTTAAAACTAAAAAAAATGGTCTCTAAAAGTTGTTTAGCCACTTACTCAGTCTGAAATCATTAATGTAGAACAGTACAGTAATGAATGAAAACAGCAATAAATGGCAGAGAAACAGATTGATTTAAGTGCATGCTCCCTTTTTTCTTTGTCTCTTATCATAAAAACCCATCTGACAAAGCAAAGAGGAAAAATCAAGTAGCCAGTCAAATTACATTTTTATTAGAAAGCCAATAAGCTGATGGAAGAAATGACCTCATATGTTTGTTTGTTTGTTTGTATTGTTGAGAAACAGTGTTCAACATTTACTAACACAAAGAGCTGGATTTATATTGCAGGCCTTGATGGAATAAAGTATGACCTCATATCTGTTAGTGCTCCTTAAGGGAGGCAAAACATCAGTCCTGATGGAAGCAAATAGAGCTCAGTGTGTGAAGGCGACTGGAGGTCCACATAGTAGATGAGCATTATGTGGCCCTGAATTAGCAAAAACAATTTAAATATACAGTATCAACTTATTACACATATTCATAATTGTATCTGTGAATTTTCATATTCAGATTGAGATTACCAGACTGTCGTTTGGTTTAGCAAATGTAGCAGCTGATGCATTGAACGATGTACAATACACTTTTACACAGACTTGTTAACACAGTAAACTACCTTAACAAGGACAATCATTGTTTCTCCTTTTTACATATAGAGTAAGTATGATATCGAAAGTAGAGCTATGAATCACAATTGTTGTCAGATATTTGCACTGATGAAGCACATTTAACAAGATGCCACTTGTGGACATTTGTGGTCTCCAGAGTAGAAACTGTACTGACTTTGGTGATCCCCTGATTTACCCTCACAAAGGCACTAATGTGATTGTAATCTTTTGTTTGGGAAACATATGCGAGATTTCAAATTAATCTAGTACACCTATTTTATTGGGACTGCATACTTCCCCTGCTGTTATTTTACTTTAAAACGACCGTCAGTCATTCAGGTCAGTTCTGTAATTGTCACCCTCTTTTGGTCATGAGGACCAGAGTCACTTGCCTCTATTGGGTTGCAACAGTAACGACCCAAAAGTCAGTTAAAAGAGTGTGTCTCCTCAGTCACAGCCAGTCTTTGGGCAGAGTGTTCCTCTCCCTTGGTTTGGTCCAGACCCTTTCAGTGGAATGGAAGAAGACCTCGCTGCATTCTGCTTGAAGATCTGCCTCTGTGGACTAACATTTCAAGTTTGTTTCTAATGCTTTTGCTGGCTGCTTTGTCAGGACAATAGCTTTAACTTGTGCATGGAGTGCAAATGTTTCTGGGCTGCTCAGTGCTGATACTGAACAACAGAGAGGTAATTAGGTCATTTGCTGTCATGCTAGTTTGTGTCTCTGAAAAGAGATACAGCCACAGAAAAGGACATTGTTGCTCTGTGAAAGCCCTATTTACTGCTGCCCTTCCTTTAACAACTGTCTTTAAATCAAGTCCTTTTTAATAGGAACAAGAACACTTCCATGTGTTTTTCTTCCCTCACTGGCACCGTGACATTGCTTAGACAATATCTGTTTAGGGGACTTTTAGGGCACATAAATACCTTCAGTCCCAGTTTTTCATGTTTGCTGCTGTGAAAGCAGAAAAAGTTTCTTTTGTCTGAACAAACAGATGTAGGAAAAAAAATGCAGCTGTCAGTAAGAGACTATTGAGTTTCGCTAAATGTGTGCAAGCCTGGAGCACTGAGAACAGGAAAGACACATTCAGAGACAGACTCTGAGAAAGCCAGTTCTAAAGAGGAGATGCTCCCAGGCTGAGTTCAGTTGTTTTTTAACATATGATCAGTGTTTCTGATGGAGACTCCCTCCTTTCTTAAACACACTGCATACATGCAAAGTCTTCACCTCACCTGCCGAGGTGATGTTCTACATCATATCTCAGTCTTTTAAGCTGAATGGATAAAACTCAGCCTGTGGGGGTTCTGCTCATTACGCCAAGGGGTGGTCTGGTGAGAAAAACAACAAATATCTTATGTAATGCCCAAAAATGTGCGTATACATTGTTTGCTTGACAAAAATTTTTTTGATTCACTTTCCCTTTGAACAAGTAAATTTACCTTTCACTTGTCCAGCCGCAAAACTATCTCTTCAGGGTTAAAGTTAGCATTCATTTTTTCTTTGTAATTTTGTTTTTGAATGCAAAATTTAGACCAACAAGCAATTTAAATCATCAAACTATCAAATCATATAGTAAATTGAACATGTTAGTTTTGCTTGCGCTCGCTCTTAAAATGGAAAAGTTGCTGGTGTAATTAGACGCTAGATTTTCCAGATCTAGAGATTGGTTACATGGCCTTTAAAGCTGCAGTTAGCTATGCATGTTAACAATAATTAGAACTCCACAATTGTTGTCTCAAAAAAAAAGATAGGATACAATTTCATGCATTAAAAAACACATCATTGCCCTCTCCAGAGCTGTATAGTTGGTAGTTCATGGGTTAAATATACCCTCTCATACAAAAGTATTAATTCACATGGCATTATGGAGAAATAACCAGAAATGCATTAAAGAAGGTGTTTTTTATGGTGTGAAATCGACAGAAAAATAGCATGCTTATCTTTTGAAATTGACTACATCCTAGGGTGCATTGAACTTTATGAGATGAATAATACTTGGATCACCCAATTTAATGCAAAGTTTACCATACTGCTATGGGATGTGGAGGAACATCTTGGGGATTTTTATATATTAGGGAGAGCCCTTTGAGTTTTTATGACCTCTCCTGCACATCTTTTCCTTCAGTTCTTATATATTTTGAATGTATTGTTCTTTTAAGTAAGTCTTAAGTCTTTAGTAAGTGCAAACAATAACAACAAACAAGCACAAAATATGTTGAAGTGGTTTAGGTTCAGTTTCTTGTGTGATATCTCTCATGTATGTGGGTTTAATCTAATTTGCTCCTAACATTACTCTGTGTATGAGCCTTGCAGCACAGTTCAGGAGGAGCAGGTTCATATCAGTTCTGGTTATATTTATTTCTAAGAATGATGGCTTATGCTGATTAACATGTTATAGATTATTTCTAATTAATAATCATACATAAGAAAAATGCAAAATTTGCTTATTAAAAGTCTTTGGGAAGAATGTTAACCAGAATTTGATTTTTAGATGTCTTTTATGTAGGTTGGAGTTTCTGTCTTATTTCTAAAGGTGGCACGTGTAACTGAGATCTTCTCCTCAAACAGTGAGGATGTAAAGATGAAGCTGACAAAGAAGTCAGCAGCTTCTTCACACAGCTGTCCATAGAATTCTGTTTTCTACTAAGCAGATGTTAGCTTTGCCAGCTTTCTCTGATTTATGCATTTTTCCTCATCTATATTTCATCAATATGTGGGCGCTCAGCACTGTTCCACTTGGAATTCAACTGTATAATCATATTATACAATATCCATTTAATTTTAAAAGCTTCCTGTCAGTAGACCGTTTTTGAATATGTTCCCCTTTTTTCAGTTGTTTTATGTTGCCCTTTTCTTTTCCATTTAGTACTGGTCCATACTGCAATTAATAGCTGCCCTCCATCCTTACTTTGTCTGTATGGTCTTTAAGGGGATGGAGGTCTCAGATAGTTTGTTTGAGTAATAATATCTTGGATAGCTGAAATTAAAGCAATGTGTGGAATCTGAAACCTGACATTCTAATAGTGCCTTGAAATTTTCTTGAAGTAGCTTCAGCATGGTAAAAGATTTGCAACACTATTTGACAACAGCTCATATTTGTTTTATATTTTGTGCCAGCACTTCATCAAAGCTTCATCATATTACACTTTTGACTGAATCAGTCATGCTTCATCACTTAATTAAACTTAAAAAAAAAACAACTCTTGGTTTCTCTTGCCTTGTTTCCTGTCTGCAATGTTAAGTTTGGTTTTTTGGTTTATTGCAACAATTTTTCCCTATTACTACCATGTAATTTTCCTCTTATTTCTTAAAATGAAAAATGCTTGTCTCATGTGTTTACCCATCTTTTTTTGTCTTTCTCTGTCTTTTAGTTGTCCCTGGGGGATGAACAGTGTGAAGTGACACGAAACGGCTATGAGTCTAAGGAGCTGGTGTATTTAGTTCACATTTACTGCCAGGTAAGACAATGGACTCCACCTGGTTTGTTGGTCAGCCATGCACACACATACCTGTCCTCCCACAGCATGCATATACTTACATTAACTGTAAATATAGCAAAACTTCAGACAGACCCCAGTTTATCTGTACACCCAAAGGCAATGGTTCCCATTCATTTGTAACAATGGATCCATATTTCAAACTATTCCCTTAACACTTGTCAGAAATGATTTCCAACTCACTGTTGATGGTTCGGTAGAACCTGTTCAGATAACCAGAGCAGTCCTGCCCAGTCCTCGCTGTGAGAAAAGAGCTGGCTCAGATTCAGTAATATCTGAAACATTATTTCAGAAATCTAAGTTATGTGGGAATTTGGAACTGAAATGGAAAGAGCTGTGGATGAATGCCAGGATGGTTGAGTGATTCTAAAGAATGTCAGATAAAAAGAGCTTTGGGGAGTTAGCTCTTCAAACCTTGAGCTTTTACACCATCGTATTCACATGTTTTTGCATATTTTCTATTACCTCAGCTTAAGTCTTTGGATTTAATGCTGATGTTGATCTCTTGAAAGATTGGTTGCATGTGGTTTCTGTTAAGATGTTTGGGACTTTTTTTTTTAATAGTTATTATTGGATCATTTATTTATTGAAACATTAACTGGCGGAGGCATCCACAAGTATCAGCTTTTATTGATAGAAGAGACCTTACAAAGTGTCCCCTTTATATGTCACTGCTGTATCCGTGCTTGCCTCCTTCTTACACATGGTTGTGCATTTTTTTTATGACTTGGTTTCCTTTCGGAGGTCTTGTGAAAGTAGAAAAAAAAATCTTTTTCAAATGCCTTCTTATGGCAAGATGTCAAGTAAAGTAACTGCCAATTTATTTATGATTACATCATAAACAAAGTTTTGCAACAAATTTGATTAATCCAGCAGCCTCAAAGTAGTACACACACATGCACACCAGCTGCTCAGAAGCTTTGCCCCAGCCTTCTCCAGTGACATTTTTGATTCAGGTTTCATGCATTTCTCTCTACAGATCATATTCCATTTGTACAACCTTGGCAATGCCACACAAGTATGTGGCTGTGTACTTGGAAATTCAATCTCTTTACAGCCATAGAGAAACTAAGTCTTCACTAGTTCTGTTTAAAAAGGTAAAAAAAAAGGCCTTGAGTTCAGCACTCAGAGCTCATAACAGAGAAAGTAGCCCAGAACAGTGAGACTGGTTGAGTTCCACAGACCCAGAAAGGGGGAAACTAGAAGCTCTGTCTGAAAGTGGGGCAGGAAAGCATAAAGAGCTCCCCAAGCCCACAGAGCCCTCCCTGCATGTCACCAGCAGCCAGCACTTTTAAAACAGCACTAGAATCAGTGGGCTGAGTGGTGCACTGCAGTCTCAGTCGCACAAGCCCTGGCCTCTGTACAGACGGATCTTTCTAGGCCAAATCAAAGAAAAATACTTTTTCAACCACTGGTTTCTCTCAGTGGGGTTTTGAGGTTTGGAGGCCTGTTTTACTGGATGAAAAAGAAGCAACAAATCCATGGAAGAACTCTAAGATTTTTTTTTAAAGAAAAAGTTACATTTAATGTGGTGGATTTAGGGCTAAATTCTCATGGTTTGCACTTGCACTGCTGGCATGTATTCACTGCATTTCACTAGAATGGGCTGAGTAAGCTGTTGATACCCTTTGTTTATGAAGATATTTTCAATATCAAAGTATACAATTCCATGGAAGACTTGTTTTTATTAAGGTTTTATTCTTTTTTTGAGGCTGTTCACTTGTATCAAAGGCACCAAAAGAAGAATGTGTGTGGGACAAAAAGAAGGGAGAGACAATCCAGGAGGAAAAAAAGAAAACTCAGGAGTATCACACTAGTCTAGTTGATAAAAGTTTCAATGGTCTTGTGTTCATGAGGCTGGGGGCACATCCTGTAACATTATCCACAGAGTGCAACTACTGGTGACCAAGTAACAAAAAATTAAAACATTTGTCCCTTGAGATTTTTAACCACAGCAGACAACCCAAGGAACCTGCTGTGGTTGTTAAGGGGCTACACTGGATAATGGTATGACAGCAGGTAACATGTTTAGGTACAAGGTGTATTTTCATAATCATCATATATGAAAAAAATATTTGTATGGCTCTTTTCTTAACAGAACTATTAAGGTGGTTTTCAAGGAGAAGTCAAGAAAAATTGAGTGGCACAATCAGGGAAAACAACAGCGTAAAGTGCATTACAGTAGTCCAGAGAAAAAAATCAAGAAATGCATAACATAAACACAATCAGCAGGACATATGTATGCACCTGATCAATGTCCAATGCTTTTTATTTGGATGACTAAGAACTCCTGACAAAAAAACTTCTGGCTATGTCAATGCTAAGTACTCCACTGTGTTCATCATTTAGTCACTAACTTTTTCTTGGAATTGGTGCAGAACAGGAAATGTACAGTTGGTTAACTAGAGCCCTTTCCTGAGAACAGCCTCAGAAAAGTGAACTTGTGGGCTGAAAAAAAAAACAACGAGCTGAAAGAAATGTCAGTGTATCAAGTACTTTGCAGAGCTAATTCTCTCAGCTGTACAGAGCTGTACAGAGCAGCAGGGACAGGTGACAAATGGCTATGGATTTGTCACTACCAACAGTGCCATTTATGTTTAAGTTGTGATTTGATTCAGTTTCAATATGAAAATGTAGATTTTAGCCACTTAATGTGAGAAAAAAATGGCACTGCTGTAATCGTTGGATAGCAGTGAATCATGAGGTAATGTCACTGGTATAAAGTGGAAGAGAACATTGTAGCCTTGTATCATTTGACTGAAGAGAAGCATGTAAATCGAAACAAGAGTGGACTAAGATGGGACCTCTGGGGAACACCACACTAATCTGTTATACAAAAGAATGTGATTTGGATTTCACAACAGGAAAGGCTTTTTTATGGATTTTAACTTAGTTTTCCAATGACTAAAGTCTTTTTGAGTTTAACTAGTTTATACTTGGCTTTACAAAGCTAAATTTCAGCTTTATTCTTCCTTAAAAAGTGGACTCATAAAATATAGGCCATTTGTACTACTGAAAATTCTAAAAATTAAGAAAGGTTTTTATTTTTTTTTATCTCCCACATTTGCCATTGACTAACTGGAGATGTTCTTTAGAAACACTCGACAGCTATGTCAAGTACGCAGAATTCATGGTATGGGTCACTGATGTAAATTGTAAGGTGACTGCTGTGGCTAAATAGTGATTGTGTATTACTTCTGTGTGTTTCAGATTTGTGTAATTAATTATTGTTCTTCATCTATTACTCTTTTTTCATCTGCTTGATCCAAATGTTGCATGTAATTAAGCTTGCAGACAGTATTTGTTCATTTAAAAATTCTTGCAAATTAAATTTTCTACCCGCCTGTCTGCAGAAAATAAATCTGACAGCTTCCCTAAGCAGTCCAGCAGAATGTAAATCAGTTCAGCTGCAGTTAAAAGGAAGAATTGTTCACATTTAATCAATTACCGTGTTTTCTGTTTCTTTGCTGGTCACACACTTGTGTTTTTGATGTCATTCTGAAGGGTCGAAGTTGGATTGTAAAGCGCAGCTATGAGGATTTCCGTGTCCTGGACAAACACCTACACCTGTGCATTTATGACAGACGCTTCTCCCAACTGCCTGAGCTGCCACGATTGGAAAGTCTGACTGATCAGTCAGAGGTAAGCACACAACACAGACATCTACACACTGATGACATTGTTTATTTTGCTTATGGCCTTAAAAGCTTTAGTTTTTTTGTTAAAAGTACACTGAAGAGCTTTTTGATTATGTTAATGAAGTAATGGCATCTTTATAGTGAGATGCAAATACTTGACATCAATACTTGAAGATAAATTCTGGCCACAGGAAGGAGCTTATTAAAGGATGATTTTTTTCAATGTACAGTATGCTTTCTCACACAGCTTTGCTTATATTTTTGCTCAACCATGCTTAGCCAAGCCCTAAATTAAATGAAAGATACTAAGTTTTGCTGAAAACTTAGTTTTAACATACAAGACAGTATGGTATTAGTTATCTAGATTAAACTATTCCAGTAACTGTGCTTGATATCCAGTCTTATCCTCTTGGTTTTTCTCTTGGGAATGCACAGTTGATATTTTACCAGTTTTCTTTTTTTCAACTCATGAAATGTGTTCTGAGCCAGTCGGAACCTTTATTGTCAGATTGAGGCTTAAAAAGGAATGCAGAGGTTAGGTTTCAAAGCACCTGGTGAAACCAGTTTTACACTGAGGGGTATTGTTTGTGTGGACACTTTCAGAATAATAGCTTCACAAAGCTGCCTGCAGTACACCATCATACTTGCACCAGCAGCTGTGCTTAACAGATACCTAAGGCTCCGATAGTGAACAGTGATATACTGCAGATTTAGAAAAGAAGATCTCAGCTACAAGTGCTGAAACTTGCCACCTACAGCTCATTGTGATTGTTTAGATGTTGGTCGATAGAAATGATTAAACTAAATTTCTCCTGTAGTTTTAAGTCCAAGTTACAGTTGTCGTTGTGTCAAATGTTTTACTACCATGCCACACCTTTTAGCTGTATAATTAGCTATCTTTTCTCACTCAATAAACACTTTCCAGCTGATGACCTCTAAGTGTGATTGTCTGAGTTTGTAGTGGAGTATAACAATTGTCTTAAGTAATCGTAACAGCTCTAACTGGATTGTGTCTTTTCTTCCATGTTAGTCAGTTTCCCAGATGTTGTTAGCTTACCTCTCCCGGCTCTCAGCCATCGCCGACAACAAGATCAACTGTGGGCCCGCCCTCACATGGATGGAGGTAAGGCAGCCTTGGCCGAACCATTCAGTCAAAAGGTTGTGGCTTTTCTTTAGACAGTTTGTTATTTGTCACTATTTCTGCCTTTTAATCATTTTACCTTCACCTTTCAAAGTCATTCAGGAAATGTATGAATACTGTTGTTGATTTTGGCTGAGGGAAAGCATTGTTGTTTTCTTTTTCAGTTACAAAATTGCAGTACATTATCCTTTTTTACACAATATAATAGCCATGCGGAGGTTGCTCTAAATTGCTGGAGCTTTAGTCGTCAACACTGTTGAGTTATGAAATGCAGCAAAGAGATGCATAAAAAAGAAAATAACACAGATGGAAAACAGCAAGACTCTATCAATAAAGAAGAAAAAGTAACAAACTGGTAGAGGGCTTCCCTGCACGCTGAAACAAATGGCTGGAGGCCTTCAGTCTTTCACTTTGCTATACGAGATTAATTGAGGTTTTTGCACTCAAGCCACAGGATTTCTATAGAAATACAACAGTATGGGATTATTTTTAATTTATTTTTTTATTAGAATTCAGCCTCTTAGATTACTAGTCATTCATTTTTCTAAACTGCAGAAATAAGAAGTGCAATCAAAAACTTCTGATACCTTGCCTGTTGCACACAAATGGAGAGCTGCACAGCAATGTACATGCAGCAGATTACAGTCATAACTTACGAAAGTAAGCATTCCAAGCTACATCGCTTGATCAAAATCAGCACCTGAGATACACCTGTTTATGTGGCCTCTGATGCATGCATATTTGCAATTTCACCATGAATCTGAAACTTGAGTATACAGCTAACACCCTGCTCTGGGGAACAGAGGGAAGTCACAGGCCAAATGTGGGTGGGAAGCTTCAACAGTGTTGTTGTAGGTAACAAGCTTGTGTGTTTCCAATGTCTTGTTTCCTGGCTCTTCCAGTTGTTGGAGAGCCCAGTGGCCAACCTGCCACAGTGCAGGGCAACTCATTTGCACCAAATGTTCTCCCTCAGATGCCTCAGAAGCCTTGAACTGTGAAGACTGCTGTTTGATCTCTGAGTCGAGGCTGTAGACACAGTTGAGGTCACCTGTGATGATCCTAAAACTCCTTGTGTGTGTGTGTGTGTGTACTAGGTGGACAATAAGGGAAATCATCTGCTGGTTCATGAAGAGTCCTCTATCAATGTGCCAGCTATTGCTGCTGCCCACGTCATCAAGCGCTACATCGCCCAGGCCTCAGACGAGCTGTCCTTCGAGGTGACAGCAGCAACAGTTCACACACACTTCTCCCTCTGAGTCCCTGTCTGTCAGATTCCAGTCAAATTCTTGGCTGATATTTCCTCATCTGTTGTTACATGATACGTACAGACTTTGTAATGTTAAATTTGATAGACAGCGACAAAAACAGAGAAAAAGATCGACAGGAGCAATAAATCTGTCTTTCCAATACAAATGTTTAATGTGAGCAAACTCAGCAGCTCGATACAGCTCAGTACATTTACTGAAATCAAGTCTGGTCAAATCACATTATGTAGCACAGTCTCTATAAAACTGATGCCTTGCAATTGTTTGTTCACGCCTCACTTTATTATGACTTTATTTATAGCATTTTTGATGTCTTCTGTGAACAAAAGGTCAAGGGACAATCAGACACATCTTTAATCCTCAGTCTGTCCTCACTCTGTTTGCCTCTGCAGGTTGGGGACATTGTGTCAGTGATTGACATGCCTCCAAAAGAAGACACCACATGGTGGAGGGGCAAGCATGGCTTTCAGGTACGCAGCACGCTGTGTACAAAACACTGCTGAGGGACAGAAACACATTTTATTTCACTTTTTTTCCCTGGTATTAAACCTTTTGGTCAGATTTGTATTTGAGGTATTTCAAGGACAAGAAGAGAATGTTGCTTTGTAAAGCAGATTTCAAATGCTTAAAGTTTGCTGAAAGAAGAGCAAGATAGAAATCCTCTTTTATGTGACGCTTTTGAGCAGATTACAGGGTATGTGCCTCCGCCTGTAATGCTGAACTGATTCATATTCCTACACAGTCCTCTGTTCAATCCTTTATCACACTGAAACTTGTGCTGTTCAGAACTTCTGTTAGAACTCGGTTCTCCCAGTTTCAGCTTTTAGCATCATGTAATTTAAGCTCTTTGTTTGTTTACAGTACTCTAAATTTTGCCTCTAACTGAAATATAGTAAAAAAGTGCACATTTAAACTGAAGTTCAAAGGAATGCAAATTTAAATTGAGAACACTGTGTTCACACAGACTAGTGTGTCCAAAACACAGTGGAGCAGATTTACTAAATGTGTTACAGAAAGCAGCCCTAACTTAAAATAGTATTGCACTGCATTGTTGGTGTTATTGTTGTTCAAGGGCTGATGAGACAGAGAAATACAATCCAGGAAATCCAGTTGGAGTAACAGATGAATGTGTTTAAACGCTTATCAGATGCCAAAGCACTGTGCAACAGCTTCTGCTACTCACAGACTGGGTTTTACAACTCTGGGCCGTCACCACAGCAGCAACTGTTTTATCTCTGGTCTCAGAGATTGCAGGGTGAACTTCAGAAGTATGCTCCTCACACTACAAAGTAAACCCCTGGGAATGTGGTCTTCCAGATATGACTGACCACTGCAGCACTCTGCAAGGTGACGTCTCATTGAGTTGCAGCAGAAGTTGAGTTATATTCCAGGGTGATCCAGGGTTGTTTTGCTAGAACACTCAGTGTTTGCACCTCTGCTGCCCAACTGGACTGGTTCCATTCTAATAAATGAAGAGCTGCGTTTGTACAACACAGAGCTTAAGGTGGTCTGAACGCAGCTTTCAAGCCTGTTTTTATAGGTATTGATATGACCCACTTTGCCCCATGTGCAGTGAGGCTCAGTACTGACACACTGCTCAGGAAAACACACAGAGAAAAGTCTGTCCTAAAAAAAACAAACTTTGGGTGATATCCACCTAATTTGATTAAAGTAGACCGATCCAGTCAGACATCTGTCCTCTTTTATCTGTGTGAATTCTACTGCACTAATAATCACACAGATAAATTGTGACATTACACTTTCTTGAGTCATATTTTGTAAAGGGGTGATAGTGTCAGGTGGATTTAAACTGTAGCCCCTTGTTTTAAGGTCACTATATCATCATTTCTTTTCTGAGCTTGATGACCTCAGTGCGTGTTGAGCTTTCCTTCCCCTTCCCCTTCCCTGACAAAACACATCTGCTGGTCAGTCCCAGGAGCATAATCACCTGCTGCCTTAGCAAATCAGAAGCTTAAAGGCATAGGATGCCGACAAATATTCAGTGAAAACTGCAGCATGCATTTGCATTTGCAATGCACATCTGTTTAATGCTGCCCATCATTAAAACATGCTCATTTTTGAAATCAACGCTTAAGAGATTACACACTTAAAATGACCATATTTTCAGAGCAAACCTTTGAGCCTCAAGTCTGACTGAACCTTCTATGACCTGCTGCCCTTTCTACTGGTGTGTTTTGGCACTCTGCCTACAAGCAGTTCTGTCAGTCAGACTCACTGTGCGGATGGAAACCAGCAGGCACTCACAGATCAACTCAGTTATGTTTTAGACAAGTTGTCAGCAACTGGAGACCAGTGCCCTCCTGTGGATTACAGAGCTTCTTCCTCTCAGCATGTAAACACATGGAAATGTTGTTTTCCGCTGCTAATGTTGACTGGCAGCCCTTGATTGCCTGCAACCTGGAGGCTGACCGATGTATGTTTATCAGATCCACATATTCTAGATTTATTGTAATGACCAACCAAAGCTCAGTGGGGACATTTGTTAGGGAACTAACTGAGCAGGAAATGCACCAAGTGAGGTGACATAAACACACCTGTAGTACCACCTGTACCCAATAGGTGGTAGTCAGTTGCCAAATCTGAGTGCCCACAATCATGGACTTTGATGCCCATTACCGGCAGGTCCATGAGGGCTTAGTGCTCTCCCAGTGTCAAATTGTCAAGGGCATGACGGCTTTCTTGTAGACATTTTAAACCCTTCACTTACACTTACAGTAAGTCCCCATTTCTGAGTAAAAACATTTGAAACATTATTCAACCT
The DNA here is from genome assembly GCA_029783645.1 of Ctenochaetus hawaiiensis. NCBI lineage: Eukaryota > Metazoa > Chordata > Actinopteri > Acanthuriformes > Acanthuridae > Ctenochaetus > Ctenochaetus hawaiiensis. The sequence goes on along the minus strand of JAPZDY010000006.1, from coordinate 380,975 downwards.
TTTTCTGTGGAACCTCCCACCATATATGCCTGTGTTTGTTTATGTATACTCCTGATTTTCATTGTTATCAAACTGTATTTTACTGTTCATTTAATATCCTTTTCATGTTGTCTATTTGTGCCATTTTAATTTGATTTGTATGTAGCTATTGTAAACCTTAATGTGTATAATAATCTTGTAGAAAATATTAAAGAGGGAGCCAAAAAAAAGTTTACATAAGTGTATGATGTCTTTACATTGTGTATGAGTTAATTGCCAGTGCTGTTTTTGACAGTTACCTCCAATCCTTTTTGTGAAGGAAGAGCCTGGAAGACTTTCAAATAAGGCAGTTTCTCCTTTGAAGGCAAAGGCCGTAAAGAAATTTAAAAATAAAAATAACAATACTAAGCTGTAAATCTAAAAGTAGCAGGATAAATCACAAAGTGCTGTCTCATTCATATTTATATCATTTCGGGCCCATGAGGCCTCTCGCACTTATCAGGTGACCGTAGCCAAGCCAGTGAGGGTTCAAGGCTTAAGGCTGAAAAGGAAACGTTATAAGGCCAGTCAGTCATGTTACAGGTTGTGTGTTTGTGCAGTTGGCCTTTGGCCTTCATCTTGCAATCTTGTACAGTGTTCATTCATTTATTTACTTATTCATTTATTTATATTGCTATTTTAAAACAAAACATAGGTTTACTACTAAAGAAAGCAGAAAGTACACAGAGTTACAATTAACCTGATGTATATCACCAAACCACCTGATCAGTAAATGTCCAAAATAACTTCTCAGTAACAGCATTTCTCACACCAAAGCCAGGTGATAATATGACACCACACCTGAGTGTAGATATTGCGTTGTCTCTCTTTTCGTCTTTCGGTTTTTTTTTTTTATCAAAAACACTGATCATGTTTCCTCCCACCTCACCCTGCTTTTCTCATCCCTCAACTGTCTCCAGGTTGGCTTCTTTCCCAGCGAGTGTGTGGAGCTCATAAATGATAAAGTGCCGCAGTCCATGACCAACACGGTGCCAAAACCAGGTACTCCTCCTCCTCCTCTAGAACGATTCACAAGAAGGGTGTTGGAAGGAAGTTATCTCTGATGGCAGTTAATGTCTCACTGATGTAGCAGCAGTTCAGGAAGTGGTTAAAACTTTGATGGATGTGTGTGTGTGTGTGTGTGTGTGTGTGTGTATCACACTTAACAAAGAAAATTAAACAGGAAGTCCTATAGTGGATTTCCAGTAGAGGATTTGGGGTCAAGGTATCACGTGACCTGAAAATGAAATTGAATATACAGAGCTCCAGGTAGAGGTCTTTGTCTGTTGTTAAAGTGATGGATACCGACTCATCAGTGTGAAGATAATATAATTTGAATTTATGAGCATGTTCCAGTGAAAGGAGACCTGTAATCCTAACACGTCATCCCCTGAAATAGCCTGCTAATCATATGGCAATGACTCAGCAGCAATAATGTACTGCTGTCCTGACAAACAGATAAGCATGTTCCTCTAGTTTCATAGACAAGAGAACACAGAACAAGTTTGACCTGAATTTTCATACAGACTGGAGCTGATCTTGAAATTTTCCCTCACTTCTTCGAACACTGAAATCCTTCAGCGCCCAACAAAAGTAGCAGCTCATTACCACAAACTGATGTCATGACCAAGCCTTTTGATAAAACCTCAGTGTCTTGAACGAAACCATGTCATATGTTCCAAATTCAAAGTCTGATTCAACTAATATGACCCACTTTCACAACCACCCAGCTGGCTTTTGGGTGAGCGGGTGGAGTCAGGGTTCCTTTCCATTGAGAAGCTTCTGAGGCTCCAGGGTCAGAATTGAGTGATGACACAGCCAAATAAAAACCCACCAACTCCACAAGACCCACAGTGATGAGGGCTCGCGTTATTAAAGATTCAGGGTTTAGGGTGCCGTAGGACATCCACTGTTATCTGATGTGTCAGTCAGGATCCAGCCCCAAGTTTCTGAGCCTTTCAGACTGTGACTTCAGTGTGGAGTTAACTGTTACAGTGCACTCACAGCACACTTCATGGTCCTAAACTTAATCCGCCTGCCCCCCACACCCCTCTGCTTTGAGCAATGTCCTCATGCCTGTGGTTGTTTTTTTTTTTTTGCATGTACCCTTATCTGTTAATTGTGCATTTCTCTCTCCACAGAGTATCAGCAGGTCAATTATATTAAGAAAATATAACAAATACAGTCCAGTTGTTCTTTCTCTCTTAAATTGTTAATTTAAATATGTTTATTGATTAACTGCATTTTCTTGCTATGGTTTCTAGATTAATCATGACAGATATTTACCATAGAAAACCTCTAAAACCTGCAGATGCCCTGTTATTAGTAATATTAATAAATAAGCAGATCCTGGTTCAAGTTCATTATCAGAAAACTAGATGTAATGGTGTTTCAAGCAGCCTGTTAATGTGTCTGAAGTGCACTGCTTGTTCCACTGCAATGCCTCATTAATGCTGTTGTCTCACTGCACAGGGATGTACAGTAGTGTTTTGCATGTGTTTTGATTTGTTGCAATTGACTGTGACTCCTCTGCCTCAGCCTCCCCCTGCTCTGGCCTGCAGCCTGCTTCTTGGAGTCTCTTCCCTCCCTGTGCGTGTTGGTATACACTCTTCATCTCACCCGTTCACTCACTCCACCTTTACTTACATGCACACAAAATGCTTTTGCATGTTTGAACTTTTAGGACATTTTGTTAATCAGAGTTTGGTTTGAATTAGAGTTGAATTCTTAAGGTTTTAGTCCTGATTCATTTTACCATTAAAGTTATTACTGGTCATAAGAGCAGGTGCGGTCCACAGCTTTCAGAATTCTGAGGCATACAGTCGTTGAGCAGCTAATTTGTCAAAATTGCAACAGACAAGTAACTTGTATATCTATTAACAGCACAGCCAAACAAACTTTCTTTTTTTTTTTTTTACAAAAGAAGTGGGTCAATAATTGGCCTCTTTCCACCATGCTGTGAGCAGCCATCTGATTTCATGCAGCATATACTGGGAGTAGTTTTCCACACAGCAACTGGACAAAATAACAGGAGTAGGTTAGCTTGCTGAGGAAATGGAGGTGTGCAGCCTTTTGCCTGCAGCTCTTCATCTAACAACTGTGGTTGTTTGTCTCTGTTCTAATAACCTGTGAAACACTTGTAGTGTTTTAAAAATTGCAACAAAAGACAGAGGTCTTGTTTTACAGATGCATTTTGGAAGAAACGATTGAGCTTATCCGTGTCCCTGTTTTAAAATTAATGCATTACATGAGACTGCTTCAAAATAAGAGCCACCACGTGTTTCATTGGTTAGATGCTTTATATGTGAAGCAGCAGTGGAAAATGTTGGGTTGGCATTAGCATTAGCTTAATACAGCCCTAATCTGGTGTTAGGAGGGTCAGCAGTAAACAGGCTGATATCAGTCAGATCAAATTACCAAAAGTAACTCTGGATTACATGCCACATTTTTTTCTGTGGATTCCTGTCTAGGTAATATAAGCTGCTTTGAATGTTCTTTGGAAATGGCAGATCCCGCCACCAACAATAATAACTACAAAATAGGGAAGTAATCGCAGAATGTAAAAACACTGAATGGCGTTTGCTGAAAGCTGTGGACCAAAGATAAGGTTTGATTCCATTAGAAACTTAAAGAATTACATATAGCTTGAATGCTAAACTTAAGTTCTTTAATGTATACATAATTGATGAATGCAAAATTTTTTTAATCGAGTATGCTTTAGTACATAAATGTTTTTATCTGTTTACTTTCTCACAGAACAGTTTACTCATTAAAGTATCATCTCTGTGCGGAGCTACTGACCTCACTGTCCAAAAGTACACAGTTGCTCTGTTCTCTAACTTGAAGCGCTTCTCTCCCTCTGCTGATTCTCTCATGTCTCCATCCATCCATCCATCCATCCATCCATCTGTGTGTGGGTCCATCTGGCCATCGGGCTGCATGCAGACTTGGAGATGGAGAGTGTAATAGAGGACAGTGCATGGGTGGCCGACCCGCTAAACCACTACAGCCTAAGTTCAGGTAGACAAAAATCCTTTGGTGTGCTGCACCACCATCCCCTAACCTAGAACTAACTCCACAACCACAAGTGATGTGTTTGCACTGTGTGACTTAGTACAATGAGACTGTATACCTGTTCTAGTGCTATAGGATTGTGGATATATTGTTGCTGGGGTTATAGTTTCAGTCTTCATGCACAAAATTTTTGTCTTCTTTTTGGTGTTATGTTACAACAGAAGGACCTTTCACAGCATAAAACTGTCCTCTCTGCGACCTTTAACACACTTTATCCACATTATCTGTACCACTAAGACTTCAGCCACACCTAGCTGTGTAGTCATGATATAGCATGTATGGCACATTAGTGTATACGTTGGTCTTTTTGCGTTCATGTGTGTCTGTATTTGAGTTTTGATGTTTTTTTTTTTTTTTAATTTCTTGGAACTTTTGTTAGAAAAAAAACTGTGTGATGCAAATCATGTTTCTCACTTACGGTTCTGAAGAGTCCTCCTGCGTGGTAAGATTCTTTGGACATATTTTAGGGTTTGTCGGAATAAATGTTCTCATTGTTTTATGACGTCTCGAAAGAACAAAATATACGCTGCATCTGTGTCTTGGGATTAGATGTAGTGGTGTAAAAATGCAGCACCACTTTTTCCAATGCTTTCAAAAGAAAACAATCTTACTCCTCCAGCCCAGTTTTTTTTTGTCTGTTTCACCCCTCAAGGTGTATGCAAATAACTTCAGGGGTGAGCCAGGTTACTACAGCATTTCTCAAAGCTGCTGAATGTACCCTGTGTCTGGATGGGGGCCAGCTGTGTTTGTGTGTGTCTCTTTGGTTGAAGCTGAAAGGCCACGGCAGGGGTGCCGTGGTGCTAGGTCTCGACCGGCCTTGATTTATTTAATCCTTTTACAATGAGGGGGCCTGTAAACCCATCCATTGAGCGTTAAGCTTTGTCCTGCAACAGTAAGAATCTCTGTCTCCCTCTCCATGGTGACTGAAAGAGCACATTCCTGCAGGAAGCCACACAGCACTGGAAAAATATGCTTGCTCTGCTTAGATCGACTCCGCTCACCACTAACCTTTGCTGTTTCCTAGTAAAACCATGGAAATTGTTAACATGCTGCACTGCCCCAGTTATAATGGAGATGATAGAAGCTATTAGGACTTATTAGTTCTTCAGTCCATGTGCTTTTGTTGTGTTACAGAGGAATCTGAGAACAGAGGCTCCTCTTTGGACAGTAAAGACAGACTTTTGTTGACATCAATGTGAAAACAAGGAGTTGTGCTCTCTGGATAACAAATGACAGTCAGCCTTCTTTCCTCCCCAGACAGCCCAATAGACCTACCAGTTACTGACCCAGATGCAGAGCCCCCTCTGTTCCCCTCCTCAGTGCAGGCCTTCGTCATGTCTGGGGACCAGTGATTTGGGCAGCTGTGAGCATACATGAGCCAAGACAGCTGGTTAAGTGAGGGAGGGAGGGAGGGAAATGGGGAGAGAATGTGTGAGACAGAGTAAGACTTGTCCTCCTGTTCCAGAGGATCTCGAATCATTTCCTGGTGCTCCGGTTCTGAGCTGTGAAAATATTCAAGGTCCCTTGTGCAACGTGTTGCTCTGCAGCTTCAATAAGAGACTGCTGTTGTAGGCCGCGCCTTTGTTTGGAGGAGACCGCTCGCGATTACACACTTACAACTGCGGCTGTGTTGTAAACTGAGTGAGTGTGCAAAGCACAAAGATCATATTTTACACCTTTGCTCCCTTTGAGAGACTTACTGTGAAACATTTACTAATGAATATCAGTTGTTACATTTCACAGAGCTTTATTGCATTATTACTATGATCCTGAATATTGATGTCAGTACTGAAACAAATGAAACTTTTGTGTTGTTGTGAAGTGTCAAAGCTTCCAAGCATTTAACCAGCAGATGGGAATTACAGCCATGTGTATGTGAAGACAAGATGACATAGTGCTCCTGTACATGGATCTGAACCTGCCAGACACACTTCCTTCTTCTCTCCACATCCCAGCAGCTAAATAGACGATTCAGATCCATGCAAAATAGCAGCTGCATGATACCCAATCTAACACAAAGGTCTAATCCTGTTATATGTTGTATGACATCAGGGCAGGTGCTCACTTCTTTCTGAATAGGTGACTGTTTTTTTTCCAGCCTGCTGCTATTAATTTCAGTCTCTAAGGTCATTTCAAGCTTTACTGTCTCTACCATGTTAACAACCCAACCCTCACTCACTGCTTCAATAATGCCACAGATGTTCAATTACTGTGTTTTAAAGGTGTCATGGCAAACATTAAAAAGTGAAAAGCACTATGTTGTATATTAAGTGGACAAATGCATTTGGGAGAGAAAACTCACTGTGTTTTGTTCATTCAGCCCCATGACATCAACTACAGTCATCAATTCTTCTTATGATCAGTTAAGGGAGGAATGGTTATTGGTTTCCTTCTGTACTTTCGGAAGTTACAAGTTTCTACTATGAGTATGGTCCCTGCTGTACAAAAAAGCTCATATCCTGAAAATAGTTTCAGGATATGACAAAAAACATTGTCCCCATTTTGTACCATGCACTTACACTTACTTTGTTGTTTACATAAACGTTTTATGTCATTCAAAAGACACTTTACGTCCGTAGCACAACATGAATTATAGCAGGAAATTTGCAAACATGCAGGACAGTGAACTTATTCGCAGAACAGAGTAATTACCAAGAGGACAGTAGCTTTGAGTAGCCAAGGCAAAAAGGGGAGCTCTTACCTAAAGCAAACTATGTTTCTCGTATAAAATGTTCTTGTAAAGAAATGTTTGTCTTTGTGTAACTTGTTCAAAGCATGTTAAGTAAAGGTGATCACATGCAGAGGGAAAAATCAGACTGCGGTCTTGTGATTCCAGACTAAATCAGTTTGGCTTTATTTTGACTCATCACGTCTGCTGAGAGACTAAGCTAGTTAAGGAATTAAAAAGATAATGCCTTCAGGGGGCCAAGGGGCCCCTCAGAGGGGAGAGCAGACTTGAAGTCAAGGAAGAGCCATCCTATATGTTGTTTAAGACAGACTGCATCACTCTGTCAGTGGCTGAGTGTCAGCTGGGGGTCAGTTGGGCAACAGTGCACAAGAGTTTTAGGGTATCTCATCTCAAACTGACACCAGACCAGTTGGGTAAGTTTTTGAATTTGATTTAGTCAGTTGGGAGGATGCTGAAACTGTAAACCTGGCAGCAGCCAAGTGGAGATTAGGTCAGGGGGAAGAAAATAAGAATAACAGGAAGTCATTTTGAAAGTACTTCTACTACTAACTATGCCGGTGCATAGTTTCTTTACTCAAACTAATCCAGTCTTGAGGCTTTGCAGCTATTTTATTTAAGCCTTGTGTTCAGGCATAGAATTACAGAATTAATCTCTTAATATAAGAATACAACTATTATTGTATTTGATGAATCATTTAATTTGGAGCGTTGACAATAGTGAATAAAAGCTGGGATGTTGTGGAGTGGGAGCATGTGTGTGTGCAGTTAGTGAAGCATGTTCTCCACCGTAAACCACCAGCTTGACTTTTGGCTGTCTGGCTCCCTTGCTGCCTTCACTGCTGTCGGAAATGTAAGAATCAACTAAAGTCAGCCATGTAATCATAGTGGGGGGCGTGGAGCCGACAGAACATTGTGTTAGCAGCCGATGACCAATAGTACACAGAAGATCATCACTGCATACTTTATTCTCTTTATATCCCCTTGTTCTTAAAATGCTATACAAAGTAGCTCTAAGCTGTTTCATCTTACACGGCTGTCTTTGTGAGAACACATGTTGTAAAAATATCGGAACCGTCACTGTAAAGTTGTTATTTTGGCTTACTTGCTCTGTTGTTTTGAGTTCATATGTGTTTTGTTTTGATTAAATTCACAGCTTTGTCGGACAAGCATCAAAAATAGATAACTTCGGATATGTCCGGGATCACGTGAAGGCAGCATATATGGGGTCGTAAACCAATCCTTCGCAGCGGAGCTTTGTGTGCTCACAGGCTGACAGAGCTGAAAGGAAAGTCTGCGGCGCTCCTCTGCTCCTTCTGTCCACACTTTCAGCTTTCAATGATCAGTCTCACTTGATTAATGAAAGCCGATTCAAGCGACTCTCACATGTCGTTCTTTTTTGCTTCTTTGTACAAGTGTATCGAGCTTTTGACGCGGCAAAAGAAGATAACTAGGTATTTGCAGACAAGTTAGTTTGGACCTTTTAAAAATCTTTTTATAAAACCTCGAGGCAAGTCCAGCGTTATGGAGTAAAGGTAAGAAAAGGTGTCTGAATATTGTCGAGTTTTGTGTTCACTGTAGTATCCTCTTATGGATATGGCAGGCTACACCTTGACCCGTTTACTGTTAACCCCGTCCTACATGCATCGTGTTTAAGTGGGAATAATAAATCATGCGAAGAGATGATATTTTGAATGATGGAAGGGGTTTCCTCCGCTTTAGATAAATGTGTAAAACATTGCTCCTTCCTGTCCTGCCTTTTCCATTTATCCTCACTGTACACGTATTCGGTAATTAATGAGTAATAACGTTACAGTGTTTGCGTCTTTCCCAGAGTGTTCAGATATTTGTAATTTACAGTCAGTTTAATAATATCGTTACTTAAGCTTTTAAGACTCAAAGTAAAGAGTGGAAGATTTGTAGCAAAGAAAGAAGTTCAAGTTCAGAACTCAGAATAAACTTTAGTCAGTCCTGAGGCAGCCCTCTCATCAGTGTCAGAGTTGAGTCATTTATAAGAACAAACTTGAATGAAATGATTACACAAATAATAACTAGTTATTGATCATTATTTATTTCATGATTAATATTTATCTTCTGTGTTTTTTTAATGATGTCTGATTTTTTTCTGTTTGTAAAATTATATCAGTTAGCATAGTTAGTGGGTGAGACCACACAGAGCCCAGCTGGCATGGCCCCTCTGTCCTCTCCTCCCTCTACTGAAGTTATGTTTCACGGTGCATTGAGAGTTAGAACACTAAGACACTTTGCTTCTAATATCACCACACACTTTGACTCTGGAGTCCAAACAGAGGTCACTGTCACTCACACCGCCCTTTGAATAGACAAGACACTGTTCTGTTGTTTACTCGCTAAATAGCCACCCAGAAACACCAACAGGAGATGATGTCAATGGGTGCAAACATGTGTCTTCTGGGGTGATGTTCTCTCTGTTGTTATTATTTATTAAATCATTTTTTAAAAATTGTATCCATTTATTCATATTCATATTTTTTTTAGCAAAAATGATCCCGGTGATGGTCTCCTCACAGTGCACCTTGTTTTACTGATAGTCATTAGGCCATCAAATATTTCTTCACATGTCTGCAATAAGATTAACAAGTTTGCAGCTGAATTGCACATCCTTTCAGACTTAAAATATTTACTTACATGGTTGTCAAACCCAGAAGGATCCAACTTTAATCTGAAGAACCCTTTTAGAAAAGCTTTTGGTGCGTCCACAGATCATATTCCAGCCAAAACCCCAGTTCACACAGCATGTGTATTTCTGAGCTGGATCATGTAATTACATACAAGCCATTCATGTAATGATTTTCTGAGATCACAACAATGAAGGGGGGGGTGCAGTTTGAATTTCCCGCTCAGTTGCCTGCATAGGCCTGTGTATCTTACGAGTAGCGAGGGGGTTTCGGATGAAGTGAAAGGGCTGAGCTGTGATGAGAAACTCTGAAGCCCCAAGGAGCCGTGGTCACGCCTCCTGGTGGCAGAGTATTTAGGGAACACTGACAAGCACAGTAGGTGTATCAAATATCTCAGGCCCGACTGTGCTGATTGGCTCCATGGTGTGACTGTTCAACTTAAGCAAGGAGTAGATTTCTGTTTTGCTGCTACAAATTTTCCTCCGGTCTGTGTCCTTTAAAAGAGCTCCTTGGTAACTGACTGGAACGAGGCAGCCGGTTTGGGGTTGGAGCAGAGAAAGCGAGCATGAGGTTTGCCATTACGTCTGTAATTGTTCCTGCTTTGCCTCTTTTCTTCCCTCCCCCAGCTCATCAGACCCTCACAGGGAGCTGTCTTGGGGAAAAGCCTCGTCATAACCACAGACAGTTAAGGGCTGGAACTAAAACCTGTCAGTGGCTTGTTAACTATCCTTCACTGTGTTTAGATTTGTCTCATCTGGATTTTATCTGCTCTATATGCAAATGTCAAGTAGGGAAATTTCCTCTCATTTCCCTGGCTGCAAACATCTGGCCCTCCACCCCAACTAGTGTGTTAAATGTCAAAAATATATCATCAGAGTTTAGTTAAGTAAACATCTAGAAATATTCTACATGGAGAATCAGTTTAATCCCAGGTGATTGTGTTTAAGGAGCACCCTGAAGTGGTCAGTACAAGTCAGCCTGTAAGAACAGTTTTATTACATCTCTGGAGGACCTTAGTCATTTGTCTGTCATCAGATAAACACATATGATGATATCAGATAGTGATGTCACCAGTTACGAGTGTATATATATATATATATCATTTGGGCTAATATAACTGAAAACCTGTGACACTAACTGGAGGCGTTTG
>JAPZDY010000006.1:350200-361283 GCA_029783645.1 Ctenochaetus hawaiiensis | reverse complement strand
TAGCTGTTTTGTTTGAGGGACCTTAACTTTGGAGGAACATTTTTGAGGAGTTGCATAGGCACATCTGAATCTTGTTTCACTCCTGAAACACTTCTGAAATGCAGCTTGACTGTTTTCATGTCTTGTGTCCATCCATCAAGCTGCAGCAGTCAGGCACTGGTGTATTTTTCTCTCAGAAAAGGTCCGTTTGTTGACTCTGCCTCTGCCCCTCGTTTTCTTTCACAGGCACGAGTTTGACTCTGAGCAGATCCCTGACCTGACCAAAGATGTTTACATCCAGGACATCCACTGTGTTGGCTCGCTGTGTAAGCTCTACTTCAGAGAGCTGCCCAACCCCCTGCTCACCTATCAGCTCTACGAGAAATTCTCTGTAAGCAAAGCCTCAGCAGAACTCGACAGTTCGCACACACCTTTAATGTTTGGATACAAGTCTGCTGACTATCAGAGCTGGATTTTTTTAGGTTATGTGAAGTTTTTGTGACACTAATATGATTAGACTAATAGCACCAATTTCAAGTTTATGTTTGATTTCTAAAGTAAAGAAAGAAAATTCTTGGAATTTCTTGAGTTTATCTTACAGTTATGAGTCACAGACACCCCTAAAATCATAGCAGTGTACTTGACACACCCTGTCATTACAAATGTAGCAAACTGCTCTGTGTGCGACTTGAAATAAAAGCCTTCTCCAAGCACAACAGTGCCGTCCCTGAAGATGAAGTAAATGTTGGCTGGTTGTTATGGCAGCTTGGGAGAGGGGAGAGCAGACTCATGTCCCCTCCGTTCTCAGTGCAATGACATGAACCTGGGATGACAAGTGAATGAGCTTAGTGCTGATATCCCACACTATTATCTCTCTTTCAATCTCTCGCTTTGTTTTCACTGTGCAGGATGCTGTATCAGCAGCAACGGACGAAGAACGACTCATCAAAATCCATGATGTCATCCAGCAGCTTCCTCCGCCGCATTACAGGTCTGTGTAGAGGCACACTGCCCCCCTTTGGTAGACTCAGAGACTATGGATTCATATTCATGATGTGCATTTACATCAGTTGTGTGTCTCTATATATAAATTGAGAAGGGGTGGGCGGAGGGGTTGTTGAGTCAGACTGTATTGAATGGAATTAATTGAATGTTCCCAGTGGACCTTTACATTGGTGATGAATTCCAATCCTTTGTAAAAGTTTACAAATTGATGTGAAAAAATAGTTCTATTATGGCCATTGGTTTGCGTATCACAAGTGAGAGCCAGTTTAATCTGAATAAATGAATATTTGATTCATAGGACCCTGGAGTTTCTCATGAGGCACCTCTCTCACCTGGCAACATTCAGTTACGTCACCAACATGCACAGCAAGAACCTGGCCATCGTCTGGGCTCCCAACCTGCTGCGGTGAGACGCCGTCCTGCTCCGCCGAGAGTTCTAATATGAATGATTTTTTTCATTGGAAAAAACACACTGTCAGTCTATACCAAAAGCTGTCTTTATGTACTTAATTAATGTAGTTTTGATTAAATTTTCTGATATTTGAATGTCTTTTTATAACAAAGGACTTCTCGAGCCTATATAAAGTCAAGCTTTTGTGGGTGGTTTTTATATTACTCACATTAGGTATTTCTCCGACTTGAATCAGCCTTGATAATGGGCTCTGTGAAGCATTAAGGAACCCTGTCTCCTGCTGTAAATGAGTCATTCTACCTTAATCGAAGGATTTAAGCAGCTGTATGTGGGAGTGTGCTTATCAACTTCAAATGCTAGAAATGCATCTCAAAGTAATTTTACACAAATTATGTAACTTTAAAAATTTCAAGGCAGGGAATCAAAAAATCCATCTAATCATGTTGAAGTGGAGTATTTCTTCCCTTTTCACTGTTTTTGTCCATTATTTTCTCAGGTCTAAACAGATTGAGTCTGCGTGCTTCAGTGGTACAGCAGCCTTCATGGAAGTCCGGATCCAGTCAGTGGTGGTGGAGTTCATCCTAAACCATGTGGATGTTCTCTTCAGCACTAAACTCAGCACACTAATCCGAGAGGGAGCAGGTATGGACAGGCATCAGCTAGATAAGACCCCTGCTCAAATCGTAATTCCACTACCAAAAGCTGCTTCCACTTGAGGTGTAAACATATGTTCCACTTCACCAGGTCACAACTCACTGTCACGGCCCAAATCCCTGCTGGTTTCATCACCCTCCACTAAACTTCTGAGTCTGGAGGAGGCCCAGGCCAGGACCCAGGCTCAGATCAACTCTCCAGTCACTGAAGACAGCAAGTACATTGAGGTGGGCGAGGGTCCGGCTGCCCTGCAGGGAAAATTCCACACTGTTATCGAGTTTCCAACCGAGAGGTTTGTAAAGTCTTTTAATAACAATGCCAGTTAACACAAATTCTAAATCTAGATACACAGAAACAGGTATTTATCTTACAGTGCAAATCGATTGTAGATTCTGTTGCAAAATAAATGTACTTTAATGTCAGTTGGACTCAAAAAACAACTTGTTCAGACTGGCTGATTGCTCAACTCATGCTGCTTGCAGCTCTCAACATAATCAACCTGCAGAGTGGAAGAGCTCAAAGAGAAGATCCACTGTTTTAGATTTACACTTGCCACATTTTTTTTTTATTCTTTATAAACTTTATTAACAGAACATTTATATCACAACATGCAACCAGATTTTTGGAATTAATTGAAGTTTTACCGAAACACAAGCCATACCTAAATTATTTTCATTCAGACAAGTGAGTGAAAATTAAGTCAGGTGAGTCTGGAGGCAACAAAGAAGTAGCCTTTATTGGTCATTTTACCTATGAAATTCTTCATATTATTGCTATGGTGACACAGTTTGTTTAAACAGCTGCTAATTGTTGGCAGGTGAAGTGCAGTTTTAGATACTGAGTAGATTCTCATAACCAAGACTCCCCATGTAATGTAACCAATAGAACAGTACCGCAACAAATTCATGTCAAATGCCAAATACAAGAAGTAATGAATGATCAAGACTTTGCCAGAACGATATTGTATTGTTGATTAAGTTTTTTTTTACTTGATAACTCTAAAAATTGCTCAATTGGGTGCATTCACACCTGTACTTAGTTGCCTTCTTGTGATCAGATCAGCCAGGGTGCATGTTAATACAAGGTGTGCTCAGGCTGGTAGTGATGCTCCAACTTGCTGCTTTCAATAATCGCCAGTCGCAAAACATATGAGACAGGCTGGTTTTGAACTGCCTGCAGGGTTAGAGTCTGTCCACTCCTGATTAAAGGTTATGTGTTCACTGTTAACTTTTGTGTTTGTACACACCATCTTTCCCTTGTGTGTGTAACTTTATTTGAATCACTGACTCAAGTTTGAATGCACAAATTTGTTAGGACGAGCCGGATCAACTGAACTGAGTGAACTGGTCATTTAAATGACTTTTAAATTCTGAATCTATGGCAGTATACACACCAAGTGTAAAGTTGTTTGTCATTTGCTGAGAATTCGATAGACTGACAGGCATTCTGTCCTAAACAGTTAGATGCTGTTATGTGTCTCCCTCTGCTGGTTGCTGATAGAACTGCAAACAGAGACATATTTTGCCCTCTCCTGGTGGCTGGTGTCTCACAAGCTGGATCCTGATCGTCTACAGTTTCAAACGTGTGCAGATATATCAAAAATGAGTTTTAAAAGCTGTTACCAACAGATTCATGCGACTGTTATTTTGTCCTGTTGTCTAAGTATCCATCAGTGAGATTGCGGTATAAGTTAGTGAAACTGTGCCCTGCTTGTTTACCAATATTTGTTAACTATAGAAAGAGGCCTCCCATTAAATCGAAGAAGTCTCCTGTGGGAAGTTGGCGTTCCTTCTTTAACCTGGGAAAGTCTTCCTCCATGTCCAAGCGCAAGCTGCACCGCAATCCCAGTGAGCCCAATGAGCTAAAGGCCATGGCTCTGGCTGGTGAGTCATTCCTTCACAGCTGAATGAAAACAGTCATTTTTTCAAGTACATAATAACTGTCCAATAAGAAAAGCTTATTTACCTAAATGAGGTTTAACACTGATATCTTTTAAATGTTGTGTTTCAGGAGGCAGAGGAGACACAGCAACACTGAGATCAGCTAAAAGTGAAGAGTCACTGAGTTCCCTGCACAATGTTGAAGGTAATGAAGGTTCACTTTGACTCAGCATAATAAGTTTCATCAGTTAGTGTTGCCCATAGCTCATTTCATATGCTCTCTCTACAGTTTAGGCAGCTGATATACATGAGGCCCTTTTAGAGAAATTGTTTCTAATAATTTTTTTCTCCTTCAGGAGAGTCAAAGGTGTACCGTCCTCGGCGGCCGCGCTCGAGCAGCGATGCCCTGTCAGCCTCCTTTAATGGCGAGCTGCTGGACAGCCGGCAGCACTGCAACTCCTACGACAACCTGGACGCCACTGAGGACAGCGACGGAGACGACGGGCCCATCTGTGTGCCTGCCCTCATCTCACCTCCCCGCTCAGCTGGTGAAGATGTGGACCTCATCCCGCCAGACATCGGCATGGCCTCCTTGGACTTTGACCCCATGTCTTTCCAGTGCAGTCTACCCGACACCTCCTACGCTTTCCCCCTAGATGACTCACCAGCTGGGGCCGAGGGCTCTGTGTCAAAGAAGAGCCCTGGCAGTGTCTGTGACAAGACCAACGGCTCTGAGCTCATCTCTGCAACCTTCCTGAGCAGCCTCACCTCCCCTTTGTTGTCCACAGACTTGAGCCATGTTGCTGGAGAAAAGGTTGAAAGCAAGAAGCTGACCACATCCTTTTCTTACACTGATAAGCCCACGCAGGCTGTGTCACCTATCAAATGCGGAAAGACCACTGGCTTGACATCATATGCCACTTCAGAGCTTTTCTCCACAGAGACGCCTGACAAGAGCGCAGCTGGACAGACTGTCTTTCCACAACCATTATCTCCTCCTTCAGCAGCCAAGGACTCTCCTCCCCTTATGGGCAGTGTGCTGCTGAGGGCAGCCGAGCCATCGCTTAGTGAAGCTTTCCAAATGGAGCTGCACTCAAAGCTGGCAGCCTTTGACAGTGTGGACAGTCGAGAGCTGAAGGGAGAGGACGGCGTAAATCAGGCACCAGCTGCCAGCAGCCAAGAGCACGCTGGTAGGGAGCACAAAGTTACCTTTTCTTGTAGTTTTTGGCCTGTGTGTGACTTGTCCCTGTTTTGTTTACAGGATGTAGATTACAAATCAGGTGATAAGTCAAGCTGTTAATTTTATAAATCCTTTTTTTTTCTGTTTTTTCTTAGTTTCCCAGGGTAGCATGGATTTTGTCTAACATAAATCTTTTCATATGATCCTGGAGCACTACATTTCACTTCTCTTCTTTTCCTGCCGTTGATGCACCTTTAACCTACCTGCATGCTTTCATGTCTTTTCTTCACCTATTTCTCCTGTGCTCATTTATTCTCAAACTACAAATCCTTGTGTTTTTGTGTTCCTGCCAGGAGTCGTAGCTCCGGACTCTTCAAAGGACCTCACACCTCGTTCCCTGAGCTCTACAGCTCCCATAATTGCCCCTCCTCCTCCCCCTCCTAAAAATGCTGCCCGCATGTTGGCCCTGGCCCTCGCTGAGTCTGCCCAGCAGGTCTCCATTCAGTCTCAGTCTTTGTCCTCTGAGCCCACCACACCAGTGTCCCCTCTGCAGCCACAGGAGGCCTCAAACTCCCAGGACTCACCACATCCGTTGACCCCACATGTCATGACTTCATCAGAGGAAGCAGGGAGAGGAATTTCACCGCCATCCAACAGCACTGCTCCAACTGTCACCTCAGCCTCATCTTATCAATCTACCTTTAGTCCTTCAATCAAGCCGCACCCACCAGAGTTAACCAGCACGATTACCAAGCTAGTGGACAGTGTCAAGTCCTCTACGACTACACCTGGTACAAAGCCAGAAACAGACTCAACTCCACCAGACACTCCTCTGTACAAGTGTGCCCCACTCCCCAGTTCAACCAGCCTGACGTCTCCAACCAGGAAAAGTCCAGAGAGGCAGCCGTCTGTCACAGGACAGATCTCAGGCCGCACCGGTTCGTCTAGTAACACTCCAGCCACCACCTCCAGTGGCAGCTGCAAGGACACTGGAGTCTCAGCGCAGCCTGTTTCTGAAGTAAGTGTCATGTTAGTTTATTATATAGATCGATGCTTATGGTTACAAAGGTTAATTATAGTGTGATACTGAGCTGCAGTAAGCCTGATTCCAAGTAATTAATAACTCATTTCCAGCATAACGTGAGTGAGTAGCCATAAATAAAGTGTTCTTCCAAGCCATGAGTTAGATGAGGAGATGGATACTACTCTCATCTCTGACCATTAAGCAGAAAGCTGCAGTGCTAATGCAGGTATCATAGAAATCATATCAGTGTGCACCAAGGATGATCCATAGGGATTATCCTCCATCCATCAGGAGGGCAGGGTCATAAAATTAACACTTTGATTAATAATGAATAGTCTGCGGGTCTGTGAAATAATAAATCATTAATGAGGAAGACATTATTTACCCTCTGTAAAATGTGAATGCATTCTAAGCGTCCTTTCTGCTTCTGTCCGCGGCTGAAATAAATGGAACAGGGATGTGACTTGTCATGTAGGCAGAGCAACAACAGCTTTTGAAGCCTGGGCATTACTTGATACGATTTTTGCCAAGTGACATGCATTTTGAAGCACAGGCTATTTTAAGTGGTTTAATTGGTAGAAGTTGTATGAGCTGGTTTTAATTCAGTTAACCAGATTGTTTGATAATGAACACACATTGATTTGATTGATTTAATTTAATGTGCAATGTAAAAATACATTTAGAATATTCAGGTCCCAACTTGATAATCAGGAATGACCTGTGCTCTTACACAAAACGAAAAGTTCATTGGTAGATTGGTAGTCCTGCACACTTGACTCTTAACTTTTACTACTTAACACTTTACTGTGAAAGTCCCAGATCACAAGCAGATAATGTCTTTAATATTTTATGTGTCAAGTCTTCAGCATTTTTAATATTTACTGCTTTCTTGTACTTTTAAACCAGCAAAGCCAAATCTGGCCACACCACCACAACCAGTGAAAGAAGGAAAAGAGGAAAATAATAAATGTATACAAAAAAAAAAACAGAAACATATGAGCAAACAGACATTAAGAATCTATAGCATGCTGCTGTTGTAGTCGAACTGTAGTGTGAATGGGGTCAGGTGTTTATGATGGTGACTATGGTCATTGTGACCTCTTGTCTCATTTCAGCAATGCTCAGATTTTTTTTGTAAACTTCTCTAAGTAAATTAGGGTGTGTTTGTTGTTCTAAGTTGATTTTTGTGTCTTTTTTTCAGGTCAAACCAGAGGACACTGCTCCACCCCCAATCCTTCCAAAACCATCCGAACATCCACCTCCAACCATTCAAAAGCCAAAAAGGCAGGCTCAGGCTGTCTCACTGCCCCAGGGTCAAACACAAACTCAGCAACAGAGCCAAGCTCAGATACAGCCTCATCTTCCAACACAGCTCCAACCTCCAACACAGCCTCACACACAGTCTCAGACACAGGTACAACCCCAGACTCATCCGCAGCCCCTCTCAAAGGCAAGCGCAAGAGTGGCCCCCACCTCAGCTGAGCCGGTCGAGAAGCCTTGGGAGGCCATTAAACCAGTCCAGCCCTGTACAGAGCCTGCAAGGTACCATGACCCGTGTGGACCCACACCCCCAGCTCCACCTGTCCGCACCATGGAGAGCAAACTGGCCACAGCGGCACTCAGCCAGAGTGAAGCCTCTTACCACATCCTGGGAGAAGGTCCTGCTCCTGGCCATCTGGAGGAATCTCTGCCTCACCATCCTCTTTCTCCTCGTAAATCTTCCACACACCAGCAAGCCTACCTGTACCACGCTAAAGGTGAGCCAGTTCTGATTGAGCCTCCAGGAGCTGCATACTACCACCAGAGACCCATTCCTCTGGGCCCACAACCCGTGGCACATCACTACCGGCCAGACAGCGTCCCCCCACACCTCTCCTTTGTGTCCAAATCTGAGCCCCAGATACCCTACATTTCACGAGTAGACAACAGATACAGCACTTTGGGCCCCAGGTCTTACCACCACTCTATAAAGTCCAGAGGAAACACCCGCAGTGTGTACATGTCTCCAGGGCCTGGGCATCAAGGTTACAGCCACGACAGAACCCACGGCTATCCCACCATCCGCAGAGTGCACTCACTCCATGTCCCTTCAACTATCCGCTCAGTGCCCATCCAAAGGACTGAAGTTCCTCCAGATGACGACATGTTCTTCTACCACCGGCCCGTGTACCAGTGTAAAGCCTACCAGCAGCCCACGCCGCAGTCCTCCCAGGCTGACTACCACGTCACCCAGCTGCAGCCTTACTTTGAGAACGGACGGGTTCAATACCGATACAGTCCGTATTCCGGCTCAGGCCCTTTGGAGGCGCCTTTCTATGACATTGACCCCTACGGCACCATCCGAGTGCGGCACTTTCACTCCTTTGGCCGAGATCCAGGAGCTGTTGCTGGTCGACCAGGTGGAAAGGCGACCGGATACCACTACCTCGCCCGCCACGTACTCCCACCTGGGAAGGAGCACAGCTTTGTGAGCAGGGACATGCCCCCCAGTCATGGAAGCAAGGAAGCCGCTGCCTACCTAGCTTGGGACCCAGAGGAGTCCGAAAGGCTTCGCATGCACTCCATCCGCAGGGAGAGCAGGGCAAGACAGAAGGTCAAAGGCCCTGTCCTGTCTCAGTATGACAATGTTGGCTTGTTTGCACCGGCAGATATGTCTGGCTATGAAACCTTGCACTTACGCAGTAAATCTGACCCAGGTAAAGCTGTACTGGTTGCAGCAGAGAGCAAAGACGGGCGCTACCTCCCCAGACATATGGTGTCTGACCCTGACGTCCTCATGTACATGGAGACAGACAAGCACGTACAGGGTAGCGCAGTGGCCGACAAGTCAGACGGGCTGGCCAAGCAGAGCGGTTCCAAGAAATGCCAGTCCTCCCACTCCCTTCCAGCTACTCTGAGCCACAGTCTCTCCCATCAGCAGGAGAGCGGCCGACATGAGGCCAAGTATGAGACCGGAGACACCAAGCAGGGTGGAGACAGCAGCAGGTCGAAACACTGGCAGCAGGAGTATCCTAACAAGAGGAACTTCCAACCACGTTACGAGTGTCCTGATTCTGACCACCACCAGAATAAAGTGAAAACACCAAGCAGCTACCACAACGCAGACGACCAGCCAGTAGCCCCCAGAGAACAGCTCGCCCGCTCCAAACCGGAGCGATCGCATAGTGTCAGAGAGCAGCAGCACTACAGCCAGGGGAAGCCTGAACTGGACAGAGACTACTCATATCAGAAACACAGCACTAAAACTGTGCAGTCCCACTATGATAACTTGGACGATTACCACCCAGTACCTCAGCCTCAGGCCCCTGTTCATAAACGTGGAGGCTCCAGCTCATATCCCGCCCCAGGATTCACAGCGAGCCACAGCAACAGAGCATACTCCACAGCACTGGGCCAGGGAGCCTACATCCAGACTGAGCTGGCCATGCAGAGGCCAGAGACTGAGATGCGTACAGAATAAAGCATTTGGGGGATGTGGGAGTGGGTTGAAATTATCTTAAGCTGTATAGAAGAAAGACTTTGTGAGCAGCCTCTGCAGGACAGTGGACTGTTGTATCACCAATATTTTTGCTCCTCTGTATTTTTAATGAATTGTAAAGAAAATTGTAAGACTTTTTACAGAAAGTCCTGAATGTACCTGAAAATTTTTGTCCAAGAGGTCATATTATTGTGATTGATTGAGACAGTAGCCAGTTGTAATGTATATGATATGAAGACGTAAGGTACTTTTACAGGAACCATAAAAATGTAAAATATATAGAGAATTACTAGTAAAAAGGGATTTTTAGTTGTATTTTTGTTTTTCTTCTTAGGGTTGGCGCTGGGTAAGAGCATTAACTGGGATTAAGGTTTTTGCATTTTAGAAATGCATGCACTCTTACAGAACAGTTCTGTGTATTTCACTATCCACTGCGTGTTTTCTGGATGTTACAGCACAAAGTATTGAAGGAGGATATATGTAGGTCATCACAACCACCCTCTGCCAAAATGTACACAAGTAGGCAGTACGGTGTGTCCATGTTTTTGTCTTGAAGAATCCAACCGGGTGAGAGGCTTTGAAAAGGAGCTGCAGTGAGTTACTTTCAGTAAATAATGTTGTGATCAATGTCTGATTTTCTCTGTGACTGTGCCATTTCATGTAACTTTGCTATAAACAGATTTCAATGACTTCTAATGGAATGTTTTGGTATTTGTTTGTTCTTCATTGGAAGAGGGACCAAACAACTTGGCGCAGTTGTTGCACATATGGGATAAAGAGGTGAAGATGGATGAATGCCTGTTGTACCTTTCAGATGTGTAAGCAGATGTGTCAGAGGTTATTTTATTTTCATTTTTTGTTTTCATTACATTCACAATACTTCAATGAACTGGATTGACTGAATAAAGCTGAAAGCATTGTCCTCTCAAACATCATGGTGAAGGAAGTGTTGCTGCTGCATTATGGGGAAAAAAATGATTTGGAGCCTTAAATTTTATTCCTACAGACCATATTTTGTTTACTGCCACTGAAAGTCCATTGTCATAATGCACAAACATTGTGATTTATAGATTAAAGATCACTTTTGATGATTATTGACAGTTCAGGGTTGACAGGTGATCTACTTGCAATATTTAGTTATGTATTGCCTCACTGATTTTGAGTTTAAATGATGAGGGAAGGTTAATTTTTTGGGGGGTTTTTGTTTTTTTTAAAAAAATACTATTAGGCCATTTATTTTCATGCTGAAAATCAATGTATAGTATAGTATATGCATCTGATATTATACTACATGCCCTTTTTGGTTCACAATTATATATGGATACAATATGTTTAAAGTACATATATCTAAATCCAGGTTGTACTCTGTAACAGTTTGACATGTATATTGCTTGCGGGTTTTGCTCCTCTTGCCTTATCTAAAGCCTCTACCTTCTCAGATGGGGAATTGAGGTAAGGCACAGTGTACTTG
>JAPZDY010000006.1:278220-316166 GCA_029783645.1 Ctenochaetus hawaiiensis | reverse complement strand
TACTTATCACAAGATCATATCACTTAACTCAGACATGTCTCCCATTGCTTTGTATTACATAATACTAAAGGTCCCTCTTGCTGTAATAGTTGCAGCTAAGGTTTTCTGTTTTGAGGTTCGGAAAGAGTAAAAGAAAAACTAGAGAAGCTTTGTCAGAGCTTCAGTTGGCCAAATCAACTCAGCTACTTTGACGGAGAGAGTGCGACGTGGATGGTAAGAGTGAAGACACACAAGAAGCAGTGTCTTCAGGCCACAGTTGCTTCTCATCAGATGGATTTTTTGCTTTCTTGGCCTCGTCTTTCGGCCGGTCAGTGGCACTGTAGTCCTCTCTGGAGCTCTTAAACTCTATTTCTCCCCTCTTGCACTACAAAGGCAACAATAACAACAGCTGCACTTATCACACCGAGGACTTCACAGAGAAACATGACGTGAAGATTATTTAGGAAGCTGTGTGCTGTGTTTCAGCGCCTTGCTTCTGCGAAGCTGTTGCACTTGTTTTAATGGCTGATCGGCTCTCAGACTGTTGTGCTGCTTTATTTTAAGGCGCGGGGTTGTTTTGCGCGTCAACAATAAGGAGCATGCTGTTGGAGCGACTGTGAGCGCGTTTAATGAACGCGTTTCACTCAATGGGATTTTTATATTTAGCTCTGTGAGGGACGAGCAGCAGAGCAGCGGAAAGAGGAGACCCTGATCCCGGTGCTGTCTGACATTTTGATCCCTTAGAGAACGTTTCGTGCCCCCAAAAAACTTGCCGTTCATATCGCGGTGCGCGTTATCAGGCTATGTGGTAGTGAGGGCGCAGTGTGTTTGAGGGGGAATAGCGCAAATTTATCTACAGCTCCGGGGGGAAAAGATGATGATGGCCGGTGGTGGAGGAGCAGCCGTGGACCATAACGGGATATACTCAAATCCTAACCTCCACAGCCTGCAGCAGCCCCTCATGGAGGCTGATAACGCGGACTCCCGCAAACGACCGTTGGAAACTCCGGCGGAGGAGGCCGGCTGTACTAAGCGCACCAACATTGGAGGTAAGAGAGAAACACAAAAAGCAGCTCATCCGCCGTGTCCCCTCCACATGAAGTCTAATATATTGTTGGAGAAGCTTTTGCGTGCACTGGTGAAAGGTTGACTGACCAAACTGCCTTAAATATCACCTCACTGCATGAAGACAAACTACATGCAGGAAAGGAGCAGGGTTTTTGCTGCAAGTTAGGCTGTAACATGCAGCACCTGTGCTCCTGGCTTTTTGAAACAATGACTGTGCTCATGATTTGACTTCATACACTCCATATCCCAGCAGGGAGAGCAGGAAGCCTGACTCATTGAGTGAGTGGCCTCCAGAGCTCAACTCAGCCTTAAATTTGAACCCAATCACCTCCCTGCTGCACATCTGGAGGTATGCTAGTCTTTAATTCAGTGGAGAAGTGATGATTTGTATGTTGAGGCTTGTTTACCAGTGTTTGCTGGGGGTGTTGGGATTGTACAATAGGCAGGGACCCCATGGTTTGCTTGTGCAGAGGCCAAATGTAAATAAACATTTTTCTTAAGTAAAACAATATAAGTCCTTTGTGAACAGACGACAAGGGCTAAAAAGTAAAAAGAGAAACATGTCATAAAAATGAATGCAGTCTTTTAATGTGAGCATCCTGTGAATCAGTGCAGTCAAAAAGTCTTGATGGGGCTTTTGTGATTCCTGGATCCTGCCGTTTGGAAACCACTCGTCTTTAACCCGTGAAACAGTGCAAAAGTGTCTCAGACTGAGAGGGTGTTTTCATCGTTTCAAACTACCTTAATGATCCAATTACCCTGGAGACAAAGTGGACAGTAGCTGTTCAAGGTAAAGGATGATCTTTTGATCCTCCAGCTTTGTGTTGATATATGAACACTGTCAATGAATGAGAAATAACAGCTCTTGTGCTCATTTGGATGCATGTTGGACTTGAAGATTTGTTGTGAAAGATTTTGAAGGACTATTCTGCTTCAGGACTCAAGTAATGCTAATTTAGAGTTGTCACATTATTACAGGCAGGAGTTATCTGTGCATTTTTACATGCAAATGTTGATGCAGGTGAGCAGAACAATTGGCTAGTTAAAATCCCGCAACCCTTTATAACTAGTAGGGTGCAGACACATTGCCATTTCTAGCCTAGATTCCTATCAAAGTCAAGTTATTTATAGGTTGCAGGGAGAGCCAAATCTCATCATCTGTTTGGTATTTTTGTTAGCCTGTCATGATGTTTGCCATGCCAGCTTTTAGGCTGTTTGAGCTGTTAGCACGCTGTGTGATGGACAGTCACACCTCTGAAACACTAGAATGCAAATTAAAAGCATGTGAGTGCTTAACGAGCAGATCTGGATGGTGTAGATGTTTTTGGAAAAAGACAGTTGGTTCCCTTCATCCCTGCATGGAAGTCTAGATTTTAAATTGAAATTTTGAACTGAGGCATGATTGAGATGGACAGCTCTTTTAGAGAGCGGAAAGACAGCAGGAACATTGCAGCAAAGTTGAAGTGAACTGATCCTGATATCTGCTTTTTGAGAAACAATGTTGGCCAGTATAGAATCAAAAAGGGAGGTGTTCACACTTTATTGCTCATCAGTAAAATGTCGGAGTGCAGCAGTGAAGATGACGGCAGATTCAGTGTGCCAGCTACTGTACATCTTATTTCAGCTTGTGATTGTTATGGTCTGCAGCTCATGCACACATACCACTTATTCAGGAACTTAATGCTAATTAGACGTCCATGGAGAACAGGCAGTTTCTCCACCATATGTTACTGAAATTTGCTTTGTCTGTCTTTGTGTCCCACACACCCGCCATTCGATGATAGCAGCATTACATCCTATTTCTTACAGCATGAGTGCGTCTTTGCTGCACTTCACTGCACCTCAGAAATGTAATTTCAGCAAGGCACATAAGGACCCTTGTGCCACCAGACAGTATTTTAGTGCAGATTCAGCCCCCATATGTCCCCCTTTAGCACCTCTGAAGACACTTGAGAACAAAGAAATCATATGATGGACCTGCCTCTTGGAGATTCCAGCATTCAGCTGAACCGCAGAGTTTTCATCATTATCTCTCCATCCATAATCCAGCTGATCTGAATGGTTATTTTGTGTGAGATTGTATTTGGAAAATCTTAATAAATACTAGAAATGCATGATTCGCACAGACAGCTCTTACTTTTTACTGCTGTCATTTCTGTAATGATATTACACACCATTTTCGCAGCCTGACTGACTGGCTCTATGTTATTTTAAATGCATCTCTTTATCACAGCTTCGCTTTACTTGAGAAGCGGCACAATTAATCATGTCCTGATGATAGTCTCACTCTAAAGAAGACGTTCCAGACTGCTTCCCAAACAAGATCTTACCTGCAAACAATACTGGATCCCTTGATAAAGAGAAGCAATGAGAAAGCCCCTTTGTCAGCATTACTGTATTATTCATTAACTGCCACTTTTTTGTGAAGTTAAATATTTGGACACATGCACATATACTCAAACACACACACATGCAGACCCACACACTCACTCACTCACACTAGTGGTGGGTGATATGACCCCATATAAATTAGGTGTAGAATGTTTCAGGGTTTTTTCTGAGGTAATGATATTTTTGACAATATAACAAAATAGTGAACAATATTTTTGGTTTATAATCACAATCACTCTTCAGCTCTCCTCTCAGGAATTTTGACTCTCCTAACACTCAGCCACGTGGCTCTGCATGAGGTGGTGAAATGATTTTTTTAATTGACTTTTATTTATTGACTTGTTACTGTCTTTTTACATATTCTTACATATACAGTTTATGCTGCATGGAACAGATGATGTCATTGCATCAATGAGTTGAATTACTGCCATTATCAGTTTATTTTGACAAATTATAAATGATGCTAATAATATGTCACACCCATAATAAATATAAATCAATGCTCAAATTGAATTGAAATTCATATAAATTGAT
Source organism: Ctenochaetus hawaiiensis (assembly GCA_029783645.1). Classification (NCBI taxonomy): domain Eukaryota; kingdom Metazoa; phylum Chordata; class Actinopteri; order Acanthuriformes; family Acanthuridae; genus Ctenochaetus; species Ctenochaetus hawaiiensis. The sequence continues at coordinate 312,194 of JAPZDY010000006.1, read as the reverse complement.
GTTAACATTTAGTAATTGCATAGATTAAACATATATGTTGTAGGGTCTTAAAAGAGGTCAGCAGTTATTTTTTTACATACATGTTCATATTTGCAATGGGACATTTGGTTTGGGCTTTGATTTTTTTTTCATTGCTAAATGATGAAAAATAAAAAACTGCTGTCTTCATGTCTTTATATGCTAATTTGCCCATAGTAACAAGGGCTAAATTGATTTTAGAACCACTGGCTAATGAAACGACTAAATTTAATGCTGTCTACAACCACTGTCCTTAAATGTATTGAAGGTATTTTCTTCTGAAACAAATGACATTTCTGATGGATGGGTTAGCTTAGGAATGTTAGCATGTGTCTCTACAGAGGTGAAATTGACAGCCAATTGTGAAGTAATTCTGATAAGTGTCTTAAAATTTAGTAAAAAAAAGCACAGATCACCAGCTCCAGAGGCTATTTTGGAACACAGTCCTACAGACTGAGACCAGGAACAGAAGCTCCTTGTTTATACTCACATTAAGTGCACCTATAGACCACTTGTGATGACTACCACACAAAACAGATGTTTCACAAATGTATTGCTGGCCTGCGCTTCATATCATGTGTTTAACATCACCTCCCATTTCATGTTATCTCTGTGTATAATGTGTACCAATGCAAATTCACAGTCTGTCTGGAAGTAGTGGTAGACAGCCTGATAATTCTCAGCCATCTCTGTAATCACCAACCCCTTGACTTCATCTGATATTGATCACGTTATTCCAACCGAACTGATCATTAACATGACTGGCAGTTACAACAAAGAGAAGAAAGCCCGTGCTCTTTCAAAGCTGAGCCCCTCGTTGTGCATTAAGAGCTGTGGACACTGAATGAGGGAAATTACTCCTCTTTTATCAGCATTGCCCTTCTCTCCTCAAAATGAACATCTTTCATTCATTTCTCCCTCTAATTACCCATACTCTGAGTCCATGTTGCTGGCAAGCATGTGCCTTCCAAAAGGTTGTGTGGCTGAGGGATTAGGTATGATCTCGTAATGTTGCTAATGGAAAGGTTGGCACAGGAATGTGAGCTGTATTTTTATTTTTTTTTTATTTTTTTGGTGGGAAGGACACAGGTGCCCTTGCAGAGCGATGTGACGTGAGCGGACTGTGAATTTGCCAGGTGGCAGTGAAAGAGAGAATGAGAGAGAGCGATAGAAATGAAGACAGAGCAAAGCGGAGAGAAAAGGAGAGATAGATAGACTGAGAGGGAGTGGAGTCTACAGGGAGGCTGTGTCTATATACTAGAGCATTTCTCAGTGAATGAGGCTGGTAGAATTTTCTGGAAGGCGTTCGTTCCAAAACCAAACAGGCCACAATGTTCAGGTTTGATTTGTGGATGAAACTAATAAGCAGCCAGGGGAAAAAAAGTTCCTTTTTTACAGGTTCCTCCAAAGCACTAATAAATGAAGCCGGACCCTCCGTGTCCACTCTCAAACACAGACACTTACATGCACACTGCAATTTTTACAAGTATTCGGTCACTTAAGATACCTCTCGGTGTAAGATTTATAGGCGTAGTGATTGGCTTCATCACCCCCCTCCACCATTCTGCGGCACTGCCATTTGCAATGGTTGATGAGCCCCTCCGCCCTCTCAAACATGGCCGTCTAAGGGATTGGGGGTGGGGGAAAGGAGGAAAGGAGGGTGGGTGGCGTAAGGCACGCTGTCTCAGATCACTCCTCCTCCACCTCCTTCATCATCTGCTTATGTTATCCATACACCTCTTCAGCCACTGTTGAAGGTCACGCTACATGCTTCCCCATTCACAGCTGAAGCCCGCTCCTCCAGCCACTTCACCTTTGTCACTTTCCACTAAAAAAAGTGAGTGAATGGACTGCCATACTTTATAGTGCTGCGTCAAAAGAGGCGGAGTAGTGGAGAAAATTCAATTTTTTGGGACCGGCATCAGGGGGTGGGGACATGACGTGCTTGAGGGAGGAGGCCACCCATTGGCCGAGCGAGGTGTCAGTCCTGCGTGCTGCTGCAGACGGACAGGCCACTCGATGAATATGGATGAGAGCAGTGAAAAGGGTGATGCGGCAGGGAAGACCCCCCCCCCTTCAAACCGATGCAGGCTTGAACAATGCGTGCCGTCTTTCACTGAAAACACTGAGAGCCTGCATTAGCATTTTCTCAGACAATTGAGGCTCTGGCCAGCTGCAGGCATGGCTCGGATGCTGCGGTGAAATCTCTTTTTCTGCACCCACTGATGAATTAGACCTCGTGAAAAAGTCGACCGGCCGCATTCCTCAACACTACCATTGCACCTATGCCTAGGCTAATGTTAAGATCCCCTTTAGAGATTGTGCCCCGGCATTGATGGCGATCTGACAGAGGACTTGAGAAGCAGCAGATCTCAGAATGGGTAAGCCTCAAACTCTTTTTGTCTGACTTGTTGAATTTATCCATCATGCTAGACTACATGCAATTTCGTACTCTTTAATCTCATTTGGCCATTATTGCTCATTTTTGTTCCATCGTCCTTGCTGCCTGTCAGCAGCAGGTTAGTCCATTGAAATGCAGAATGGGTACTTGGAGGGGTAGTGAGAAGGAGGGAGGACGGTCACAAGGCATTTCCTCCTGACCCACCCCCCTTGAGTGACTTAACTAAACACATTTGGCTCAGCGTCCGTGACTCTCCTCCAAGCCATCCTACAGTATTGGAAGTAGGGGTTTGAACTAACACCCCACTGGCTCAGCTTCCCAGTGTGCCCCAGTGCTCCCGTTCCCTGGCGGATTGCAGCAACAGATTGCCATGTTTACTCTACCACATGACGCCATTAAAACCTGTTACTGTGATCTCAGACACTAGGACAGAATTAATTATTGACTAATGACAGCAAACGTGGCTGTGAGGGCGATGGAGGGGATCTTAGTAGCTTCCTCCCTGCTGGGTTTACTCTGGTTGAGATGAGCAGAAAGTTACGCAGTGGGTTTTGGCTTGTCTGTCAACAACAGGTCTTTGGATGTTTGCAATCAGCATCATTCAATTTTAATTCTTTGTGTGACTACGGTATCAGATATCTTGTGATAGGAGTGAGAGCTCAGAAGCTTTACAGTGTCAGACATGCATGATCTTTATTTTTCCACCAAGGTCATTTTATTGTTTTACGTTGTGAGAAAAGCGGAGAGCTGACTGCGATATAGCAAGAATATCTAAAGATCAGACAACGGCCAGAGATGAACATAGCTGTACATGTGTTGTCTATCTTAAGGTTTGTAATCTATTTCCTTTTTTTTATGGACGTACTCAGATTAATTTTACATTGAGCAGCACCTGATATATTTACTAGCTTTCGATGGTGGTGTCAGCTTTCATTTTACGTCTGTGCTTTCAGGTAAATGTGGGTATAATATGTTCTGGGACTTGAGATTGTCTCCACGACTATGGCTAATTAAACTAAATCAAAAGTGAATTCAGTTAACAATCATGTCATTGTCTGTATATTTGTCGGAACCATTGGTTATGGGTGATGTGCACAACAACAAGCCTGTGTCTGAATGGAACATGAGGGGCATATTAATGCAATAAGGAGAAGAGCTAACATCTAGGCTGTGAAATTTCTTAATGTCACAGTGCCATGTTCATTCACATCTGCATCTAATGAGTGCATTACTGAGGCAACAGGTTGATCTCAGGCAAGGCAGTCCACCTCCATCCATCCGTCTTTCCTTCCCACCATGTCCGACAAGCCCCCATATTCGATACCCTCCACAAAACATAGGAAGCACTGACATGGTGACGGACAGTGTAGCTTTGGCATCCGTGAGCGAAAATCTGCATTATACTACACTTGAAAACGTATTAGAAATCTTGTCTACAAAGATGGACAGTGCCTTTTTGCATCTCTGCCCGCTCGAGTGACGTCACCCTTGAGGCAGCTGAAAAAGATCGAACATGACGTCATTGCATCGAAATCAGCATGCAGAGGGGATTATTTGTATCAGTGCTAAGGATGCACCTGTACCAAATGTTTACAGTGACGTCATTGATATAATATTGAGGATTCAGTGGGGAATCACAGCCGCTCCACATCTGTAAATGTAATACTTAAAATGTATTGTTGGCAGATTCTTTTAATTATATTCAGGTCCATGCTCCATGTGTGGTTGATTGCTTTTTTCTAGATTAGCTCATTCAATGTGATCACAGTTTCCATGGACAGACACTTTGCCCACTTTGGTGCTGATTAATTCTTAATTAGCATTGTAGGAAAAGGAACTTTCACAACTGAGAGGGAGAAACCTGTTCGGCTGCAAATTCTTCAAACTGACGTGCTGTCAATCACTGACTGCTACAAGCCACTGTAAGCCACTGAAGCCCCTTCCAAAATGGAGGAGATTTAGACCATCTTGGCAGTACAGCCTTTGAACAAATCTGAGGGATTGGTTCCCATATGTTCTTCCCACGTCTGTTAATTAAGAAGGATCACTGTGTAGTGGCATTCATGAACTGCATGGATAATGACTTCATGTGTTTGCATTGAGCCCTCTGTGTGTTTAACTTTCTACTTCAGAAAACACACACTTTACTTTGCATTCATGTTGAACTGTAAAATTCATCATTCCTTTTTTTCATGTGAGAAGAATGATTAGTAACACTGAACCTGGCTTTTTATTTAGTCAGAGGTTGCTCAAACTCCTTGAAAACAGTTAAAATTAGACCTCTGCAAACTGGAAAGGAGGTCATCATTTACTCTACAAGAAATCTGGGACAGGACACAGAACATGTCACCAATCTGTGATAAAATGTGAATGCACTGAAAGCTACAAAGAACCCAAAAGGCATAATCTCCTTCCAGATCCCTTTCCTTCACCAGAGGGACACAGACACACGATTATTTTATTGCCTTTCCCCATATATGTCAAAGCTGTGTTATTTCCATTGTGAAGTTTCGCTTGCTCAGGGTATTGGGGGTTGGGTACCAGTTTGGTGTATGTGATGATGTGCAATGCTGCTTTACAAGATGTGACCCTCTCCCACTTTGTGTGTCTCTCCCCCAGAGGAGGGTGAGTACTTCCTGAAGGTGCTGATCCCCAGCTATGCAGCCGGCTCTATAATTGGCAAGGGCGGCCAGACCATCGTACAACTGCAGAAAGAGACGGGTGCCACCATTAAGCTGTCCAAATCCAAAGACTTCTACCCAGGTAAGAATGGACACACAGTAATTAAAATCCATGAGCATAAAGGCTTATATATATGAGAGGAGTCGTCTAACTCATTACCAAGCTGAAGGAGTGATGCTTTGGTGCAAGAGAGCATTTGATATATCCTCTTCATTTGGTTTCCCATGAGTAATTGCAGTCCATTTTAATCACACACTTATCGTAAACACTTTGAACTTGATTATCCTCATGTCCTTGAGGGGCTAAACATGCATGTAGATGTTACAAATCTCAGATGCAGTATTCAAGTCTGCAGGCAATTTCAGCTTCAGTTAAGTTGCTTGGCTAGTAGGCTGTTGGCTTTTTTTCTTAAGTGTTCACTGTCTAATGTTTGTGTGTCGCAGCAGTTGTCTTACTTGTATGTAAAGGAATTGTGTGGAGCTTCCATTTTATTTCCCCTAAAAATGAGCACCAGTTCTGCAATGTAGATGACACGCAGTGCCAATTGATAATATTAATTGTGCTGGACAGTCTCAAGCAAAAATGGCAAAAGGAGAAGGATGCGGGTGCAGCTCAGTGACCCTCAACACACAGGGGTCGATGCTGAACCATCTAAGTGTCCTAAAACAAACGTCTGAGTTGTAGAGGAGTCTGTGTGTTTGTCCTTCATGCCTCAGAGGAGGCTTCAACCTGCTGAAAAATAACAGGTGCTGAGCGTCTCACAGCTTATTAGTTCCAGATGTTTTCTGTGATAACTGATGCAAGCAAATAATCCCTGTGTAGTAGTATACTTTTTACTGTCTATATATTTAGAACATATAATTACCTCTTTAGATAGAAACTAGTAGCAGTGCACATGACCTATGAAATATGAAATATGAGTAGTACAAAATATACTTGTGAGAAATACTACAGACACTTCTGAAGTATAGGGTTTACAGTCAGTGCTGGGATAGCCCTCAGCAGCCACCGCTACAAACGAGCAATGACAGGGGAAGACTGAAAGATTATGTGTGTCCTTTGACCTCTGCAAACTGAAAAAGAGCACAGCATGTTATACCACCAAATAATACACAACATGGTTACATTTTAACCTGTTGTGCTGTGAGTTACATGTGATATAATGGACTGACTTAAGCATGGCAGGGAGTAACTGAGCACTGAGGGAGAGAAAGAAGGATACGAGCGGATATTTTTTTTTCCTGTGCTTTTTCCTTCACCATGTTTCTCTTAGATATGATGACAGGATGCATGTTCATAAGGGCAAGGCTATAAAACCTCCACTCAAGGCCAACTATGTTTAAGGGAATGAATTATGACTTCTTCATTGGAATAGGAACAAATGAAAGGAGTGTCATGCATCCTTATTTCTCTCTTTGGATTGTGGATGTGTTCATAGGCCAACACCTGCTCTGCCCATCCCCCCACTCATTACCGTGATGAGTGAGAAGAGGAGTTCAGGGACAGGGTGCTGGCTAGAATTTGATTGGGTGGTTGTTCTGGCCCACACAAGTAAAATGAAACAAGTGCTACTGTACACTGCACAATAGCTGAGAGTGCCACTTTCTAAGAAGCCAGCAGAGGTTAGGCCTTAAAATACTGGTTGTATTGAACATGGTGAGGTTGGTAGGTTTGAAACGGAAACTGTTACGTTGTAGATAAAATAAATCCTGCCCTGAATTTTAGTGGCAGGCACGTCAAAGTTATCAACTACATTACATCTGGTCCTTCCTTTTTTAATGTTGAATCAGCTGTATTTTCAGCTAATATAGCATGCTAATGCCATTACACACAGTTCACGCCCTCATCTCTCATCCTGCGGCAGCCTGAGCCACTCCAACTACAGCACAATTGCACACTAGAGAAATCAAGGGACAACAACTGATGCAGCCATTTTCTTCTTCAATCCTCTGCGATAGCTCAGTCTGAGATTCCCACCCACCTCACATCTCCCACCCATCCCTCAGTAAGACACCGGACCATGATTTCAAAGGTCCTGATGGGAACAGTACAACTGGGCACTGCTGTAGCGGACTGAGATGGATGAGCAGAGATAGTAAAGGGTGTGGATGATGCATGATTGTATGTGAGCGAGGGGACAGGGGGAGAGGCCCAGAAATAGCCTGTTTCAATCTCTCTCTGTGGACATGACCCCTCTCCCAGCTGTACTCAAGCTGCTCCAACACATGCCAAGTTTCCTCTTTCCTTCTCCCCACTCACTGTTTCTCTCAGATTTGGTTCCTGGTAGTTGGGAAAGTTTAGGCCAGATTCGATGACATCATACCTCTCTTAAAATTTTGTTTGCGTGCTTGCCTTCTAACACATGGGTTCAACAAAACGGACTGATTCTTTGAACCCATTTGAACCCTTGCATTACTGGATTACTCCAGCCCCCATAAATGAAGCACGCTATGTATTCACCCACTCATACTGTGCATCCAACTCATACACGCACCTACTCACACCTACTTACACACATTCGCATATTTAAGCAGCTGGAGAGAGAGCTGTGGGAGTTCACGATTTGAACATAAACTTAGAAACAAAACTTCAAACCCTTTGTGCAGCGGGCCTCCAGCCAAGTACATGTATTGACTTACTTTGTACAGCACACTCAGATTAGGACATTGTGATGTCATAGAAACACTGGGCGTATGTTTTCCATTATCTGATCATTAAAATATCAATCACAATATGACTTCAGACTGGAAAACACCATTATTTCAAAGAGTATGATTTAAAGAATGTCCTTCTCAAGAGGAACAGACAAAGAAACTGTAGCAAGCAAACTATTTTAACATGACACTATTTCGATTGTACCCTCACGTGCACGTACCATGCTCCCTAAAGGACACTGTTACTTCCGTCGAGGATGTCATAAGGCAATTTTAAACCACTGGAAAGTGTAACTTGTTCTTTCTCTAGATTCTGTACCTCAAGTGAACTTCCTGGTGGAGGTTGGTTACCATGGATTGTTGTATTTACAGTATGCTGTACACTGTAGTATTCTGAAGGAATGTTTCACTTAAGGTGGTAATGTTGTGCTGAAGAATATTACTGCCTGTTTCCTCATCTGTAGGCACAATATATGAATTGAATTTGTCATTCAATACTTAGCACCAAAGAGCTGTCGCATTTATTCATGTCTGGCAGTGGTGACTTGATTTAAGGATCATTCTACTAATTTTACCCATGGAGTTGAGTTAACCTGTCACATGTATTAGTACTATGACATAATCAGGGTTAACTGAGATTGATTTTAAAAGTTGGAGTTTTTTAACTGAAAGTCTGTATTACAAGCTTTGTTTGCTTTTACAAGTCGGGGAAGATGTAGTGTAAAGCACTACGGAGTTGCACCATAGGAAATACAGGATCAAGTACTAATTTAAGTCTCTACGTCAAGCGCTTGTAGAGACTTAAAGTCAGGCTGTCTCAGCTGCTGAAGCTAATATTTGAACCATTCTCATTTTATCTGTCTTTAGGGAGCCTCCTGTATTTATGGAAATGAAATGAAATGCTAGGCACTGAAAAATGCTTTAATAAAGCCCGGGTTAGCATTGCTGCCTACTTGTTACCATTAGCACTTATGCTAGCCACCTGTAGTAGGTGCAAATGTATTGATTTAAAAGGGAAATTAACAAGTGAGGAACAGGCATGGATGAAACATGATTAGGTAGGGATCTGACAGGCTGACCAGATGCCCGTAACAGGCCAAAATTATGAGCAGTTTTACAGAATCTCAAATTCTGTCCTATTTTTTCTAAAAATCTGAGTTTTGATAAGTCATAGCCTAGCAAAGTACACTGAATGTTGTGAAACATTCCTTGTTCAGAGACAGGCACTGTTCCGACTCTCCACCTCAGAGACTGCAGGGTAGCCTTATAAATGCTCAGTACAGTAGTACTGCAGGCATTACATGGACAGTTATGACAGGCACCGCACTAATAAAATGAATAGAATTGATTTTACGTAACGAGTGGTGGTTTAAACACAGGGAACCACACCAATCTGGCTAGCTCATGGTTTATTTCCTAAGGCAGATGGGTCTGGGCCCTTCCTATTCGGACAGATTTTCCCAACCTCGCCCATGTCGAGTCAGTCACAACTGTTTATCTAATATGGAGCGGGTTCGATACAATGACTGACAGAAGAGCATTACTAGTTCAGATTTAAGAAGTCATATGTCACACATTTCAGTGCTCTTGTAGGCTGTCTGCAGTTCTGTCAGTGCATCTCAACAGCTGTCAAAGTTATTAATGCTGATCAGATGAAAATCAAGATTGTGTTCATGTGTTCTGCTTGAGAAACCTGAGAAATAGTTTATTGTCTACTTTTGAGCTGTAATTTGAGAGCATTTGTGAACAGGCTGCAATTTTTTTTTCTGTTTGAAACAGACCTTGCCCACTGCCCAAACTTGCATGTGCCACCCAGTGCTACTTCACACATTATATTACATCGCTTTGATTGGTTGAAGTTCACATTTTGTTGCTCTGATTGGTTGTAGAAATATCAAATGCATGCTGAGGCATTGGAGTTTTGATTTTCAAGTGTTAAAACACTAAAATTAATATACTGAAGCCACATTCACTGTGGTAATGACCATGCCAACTCTTAACTGTCCCAATCTTCACCCTTTCTCATCCGTCAGTCTTGATAGAGATGAACTATTTCCTTCATGTTCTCCCTGCCCACTAATGAAACAAAGCTACAATGTTGCCAGACGTTTTCTCTAGGCTTCTAATGCTGATGTCAGCTGAGTATAGAGAATTGCTAGTGGTAAACAGCGAGTTAAACTGTGTTTTGAGTGTTCCTGTTGGCTGCTTGTAGCAGTCAGAAATGGACTTTTAATGACAGTGTTTTTGGCTTTGGACATATAATCACAAAAATAAGGATATAATCTATCTTATTATTTAACCCCCCCTAAAATGACCACTGATTTACCAAAGACTTTTTTAACATAAAGAAATTGCTGTGTTTGAGGTCTGTTCAAAGTTGTGTCGGAGAAGATTGCACTTTGTGTGAGTATTCCTTCTAATAGTAAAATCTCTGGTGTATTTTAATGTGACACAGACTTCAGATCCTAAGTGATGCTATCTCTTATCCTAAAAGGTCCCACAGTGTCCTGTTTCTGCCTACATTTACACTTAGCAAGTAACAAGCATTACTTGTCTTCCTGCACCTTGTTAGAATCAGATACATTTAGCAAACCAGTCTGTAAGTTAATGGCTTGTTTGTCTGTAATGGAAACCAGAAAATTTCTTTGATAAGCATCGCATGTTTACTGTCTTTTTCAAAGATGGCAAGATTGATTGTTGGGAACTTTTAGTCAGGGTGTGATGTAATGTAAAAGTTGTCCAAGAGGCTGTTTCTGATTTGTTGACTATAAATGACATGTTACAAAAGATCCCCACAGTTCAGTGTTTACATTGTAGAAAAACATGCCATATGGCAACAACTTGACAGGATGAATATATTCAGCTCTGGGATTTTCAACAAAAACATTCCAGCTCAATTTGTAGTGTGAATAATTACTTAAAAAATCTGCTGATGTGATGACAGTAATTATGGGTGATACTTTATGTGTGGCATGCTAACGGTCTGAATAAATCACAAAGAGGTTGGATAAGCTAGGGCACAGGCAGATCCTCATTACAGAAGAACTCAGTGAACAAGACAGAAATATTAAAACTTTCTTACTTCAGTATCAAGATAGAAGACCTGAGATTCATTGCTGTCTGGGGAAAGCTGAAGGCTGAGATGTGTGCTCTCAGGGGCAATGACACATTTCTCTCCCCTCCTGCCAATGAGAGGATGAGCTAGCTTTTCCTGCAACTCAAACCCCAGAGCTTTTATTATGAAATTTGTCACTCTCAAAGAGAGACAGAAGGCAAATGGCTGATGCAAGCAATTTAGGAAGTAGAAAGAGTGGAGAATAAAAATGTAGCATTCAGATAGTTTCATGTCCCCTTCATGTTGTCTCATCCGAGAACAAAGTTGGAGCCATATATTGAGGTCTGTGCCACAGGATAAACTTACTTAAAAGCAGCTCTGACTCCTTAAAGATGCAGCAATGTTTAACTAGAGGTTGCTGACCCAAGCAAAGTAGAGGAGCCTCCCCACCCAGCTAGTAATGGTGGAAAAGTAAAGCAAAAGCAATGATAACTCTAAGCACCATGTCTTTAGAGTATGCCCCACGTCACTCAAAATGGCCTAGTTCATAATTTGTTGTACTGGAGTAGGGCAAGTAAAAAAAATTCTCAGTAAATAAATTCCATGAAGTCAGACTGAGGTGAAGTCACTGTCTCCAAGCTCCAGCTTTTTATGTTTACCTCCAGTATAATTACCTTTTGCACACATATTACTTCCATCCTTCTGCATTTTTTATATTTTGTGCCTGTTATTTGTATCCTGGTTGCATCTTATTAAACAAACAAAAATTAATACCCTCTTACTTTTTCCTCCATAATACTCATCACTAACAGGAACCATGGGAAATAACAGGAAACAGGCTTAATAGGAAATGACTCTGTTTATCTTGTCTGATTCATCTTCAAACAACTGACCCTGGATTTTGGATGTGATTTATTATTTTATTTTATTTCCAACACAGCCAGTGGCTGCAATGCTTTGTGCATGCGATTAATATCATGAACTGTCTCTTATCATTTTGAAATGTTAGGAATAATATTTTATGATGAGTGCATGCACCGACATAAAAATCTACAACAGGTCAAGTGGCTGTACTCGCAGGCTTCAGTCTGCCACTTTGTCACTTCGAAAATGACAGGCAGGTGCGGCACAATAACACTGAGCCAAGTGTGCTTCTGTCCAAGGCTCGATGAGGTTTTATTTATAGCCTACTTGTTCGTCTCTCAGTATGATTTGTATTTAGATTTATTTTGGTCACATTTAATAAATATTAGGTGACAGGAATAGGGTCAAGATGTGTGTCTGTATCTCCAACAGTTTTTATCTAATCTACATTGGGTATTATATAAGACTATTTTTACTATTAACAATGTAACTAGTAAACTAAGGAAATGAGGTCAATTTTAGGTCAGGTGCCCTTTCCCCCATTATGCCCAATTACAGTAAGCTACTTCTTTTCCTGATGTGCTCGAACTGACCTATTGACTTTCTAAGATCCATTATTAGACATGTCTATGGCATAAAGCCAATCAGGTCTGACTTTGACTAATTTCCCTGGGTTCATTTTAGCATTACTTGAGCGTGGATAAATGACTAGAAGCAAAGATGCACTTTTGTGTAACCCAGTCTTATAATTTGAAATTCTGTTGAATTGAAGATAATATTGCCCAAATTGAAATAGAGCGGTGCTCCTCAGACACAAGATTATATTTTCAGCTGATCTTTCTTACACATTTAACACCATACGTAAGGAAAATGTGGCACTAAAATAATTGCACCATTTCAGAGCTGTGCCATCAGTGAAGGAGGTTTCATATTCAACTAAAGAACAGTAACAAGTGTCTTTCTCAAGCAAGGCAGAAAGGTTCATACAAAAGGGAGAGTGTTTTAAAAATCTAGCAAGCTAGTATAAAGGACTCGCTGTTGCATCACCTGTTTCCACGGCTCGGCCCCTTTACCATGGCAACGGAATGCCGGTTGGATCGTCAATGTGGGTGTAGAAAGAAGCCTAGAGGAGGAACAAGTGTGTGTTTAGTCTATTAGAGCTGCGAGGCAAGGACAGGCTCAGTATTACAGCACTGAAAGAGTTACATCATTGTGGAGGAATCCTTCTCCCCCCCTGTGGCTCGCTAACTAAGCACGGTTCTTTCTTTCAGCTGTTTCTCTGTTGATCCTGTAAACGGAGGGAGCGAGGAATAGCTTAGTGATTGGTCTCTTTGTAAAATGTCAAGGAGCATTTTTCATTGCCAAGACATCTTAATATAAATGTAGATTTTTTTTGTCCAACTCCTAGCAAGTCCCTTAAATATGCTTGCCAAGTACGCACTCAGAACACACAACAGCAACTGATCACTTTTGTTTGTCCTCTTCTTTGTCTCTTCTCACAGGAACAACAGAACGTGTCTGTCTGATACAGGGTACAGTCGAAGCCCTCAATGGTGTCCACAATTTCATTGCGGAAAAGGTCCGCGAGATGCCCCAGAGCGCCCAGAAACCCGAACCAGTCAGCATACTGCAGCCGCAGACCACAGTCAACCCCGACCGTGTCAAACAGGTGAGATACCATGCAGTCAAAAGAGCCATGAGGTTGTGTGGTCACTGTGGGGTAGGAGCTGCTCACTTTCTAAACCCCTGTTTATTAGTCGCCAGTCTTACTTGTTCTGTGGGCCATGACCCACAGTCTGGTAGGGTCAGGAAAATGTGAGGGTATGTGTTTATTTTTACCTACAGTCTTTCATTGCTAGACAGAGCTGTGTGGCAGCTGCAGTTTAAACCCCTGGGATTAACAAATCGCTGAGTAAAGCGGGGGCTGGTGTAGTACTTGGACTCAGTGAGAGATATCCCTCTTTCTGTCAGCCATTCACATCGTTAAATCTTTCTCTTGTTACCTTTTATTGCTATTTCAATCTTTCTATTTCTCCACAGGCCAAATTGATCGTGCCCAATAGCACAGCTGGGCTGATCATTGGTAAGGGTGGAGCCACAGTGAAGGCGGTAATGGAGCAGTCAGGGGCTTGGGTGCAGCTCTCCCAGAAGCCGGAGGGCATCAACCTGCAGGAACGAGTGGTAACCATCAGTGGGGAGCCTGAACAGAACCGCAAGGCTGTGGAAATCATAGTACAGAAGATCCAGGAGGACCCTCAGAGCAGCAGCTGCCTCAACATCAGCTATTCCAACGTGTCGGGCCCAGTGGCCAACTCCAACCCCACCGGCTCCCCTTACGCTAACACGGCCGAGGTGCTCCCTAATGCAGCCGCAGCAGCTGCCACTGCCTCAAGCCTTCTGGGCCAGGCCGGATTGACGGGAATGGGCGCCTTCCCTGCCGCCATGTCTAGCTTCTCTGGCAATGATCTGCTGGCCATCACCTCAGCCCTCAACACTCTGGCCAGCTATGGCTACAACACCAACACCCTGGGCCTGGGCCTCAACCCCGCAGCTGCTTCTGGGGTCCTTGCTGCTGTAGCAGCTAGTGCTAACCCAGCTGCTGCTGCTGCAGCTAACCTACTGGCCTCCTACGCTAGTGATGCCTCCAGCAGTGCTGGCCACCCTGCTACAGGCCTTGGGGGGTTCTCGCTTGGTTCTCTAGCAGCTGCTACAGGAGCTTCCAATGGTTACCTAAATGCTTCGTCCCCACTGATGGCCTCCTCCCTACTGGCGACAGAGAAGCTGGCAGATGGGGCCAAGGACGTGGTTGAGATTGCCGTGCCCGAGAACCTGGTTGGTGCCATTTTGGGAAAAGGAGGGAAAACGCTGGTAGAGTACCAGGAGCTAACAGGAGCCCGCATCCAGATCTCAAAAAAAGGAGAGTTCATTCCTGGTACTCGGAACCGTAAAGTTACCATAACAGGGTCACCAGCCGCTACGCAAGCAGCGCAGTATCTGATCAGCCAGCGGATCACTTACGAGCAGGGCGTGCGCGCTACCAACCCACAAAAGGTGGGCTAAAAGGAAACAGAAGAGGAAAGAAGGAAAGGATGAAGACAGAGATAGAAGGGAATTGAGAGGGTCACGATGAATAGAAAAAAGAAACGTCCAAATATCTGTTCAATATTTCAGTATAAAATGAGAGAATCACAAAGGAGGAGGTGGGGGAGACAACCAAGATAAGTGTGTGTGATATGTGAATGTGTTTTTAGGACTGACGTCCTGATGTTTTTTAAAAGTTTGTGTCGAGTCCTTTTGACGATGGTGATCAGAGTAAGCTGAACTGGTCCACTGCCAAGCTGCAGATTCTAGGGTGAGGCCGCAGGGTTTCACCCGCCTCCAAAACCTCATAGCTGTTTTATTTACGTTTTCTGTTTGGGTTTTGTTGGTTTTAACTTCAGTTGCAAACCTCAGCTCCCGGAGAGTTGAGTATGTCAGATGAAGTTCCAGCCAGCTTTTAGCTGTTTTTCAAACCTTGCTCTTTGTATACAATGCAGACGGCATTGTTAAAAGGGGAGAGGTTTTATGACAAGCACCTGAGGTCATCTCAGTTAATGGGGAAGCAATCTGAGTATAATTTCTTTAAAGAAATCACATCTATGTTGACATATGTTGAATTCTGGCTCATATCATAATTGAAGTTTCTAAATTTGGGTATTTTATATTTCCATCCTTTATTTATTGACATGGTCTCATTCAAACACAAATAGATTATTTAAACCTGTGAATACAGGTTGATCTGAATGTAAAAACAATATTAGCCTATTGCTATTTTTTATTTACAGGGATCAAATATTGTGTTGCAGTGAAAGAAATGTATTAACACAACCCCGTCTGAACTTCACTGTTGCTGTCTGCAAGTATAGTTCAGGGGTTTAATAATCAATGTGAGAGGATAGAGGAGACACACAGGAATGTACAAATATATTTTACATGAACACATAGATAATGCTCCCAAAACCCACAAACACTGAAACATATTTGCATATTCAGTCACAGCTACAAACACACATAAATATGTTGTTCTTTAACCCGTACTTGGTGCTATAGGATTAGGTTTCTATCTCCTTTACCATGAAATCAGAAGCTCTCTGGCGACTATTCTCCTTACGTAATGTAAAAGAGCTGATGTGTCGTCCATCCATTCGAAGCCCATTGGATCTGACCCACCCTCTCACCTAATGAAAAAGGATTGATTTCAGCATTTCATGATGAAAAGCAATCCTGCCCTAATATTTCTAGTCCACCATCACTCCCGAGGCAGGTCTCTTTTTTTGTCTAAAAATTGGCCGTACTCTAGATTCAACCAAACAATATTTTTTGCCTTAGTCACACACTTTTAACTCCAAGGAATCCACTTAAAGTTCAGACTACCTTGAAGCAGTGTCTAACCAGTTCTGTTTGCAAAGAGAACAAAGCACTACAAAAAAGCATTTTGAGAAGAAAAGCTGTATGAACCAATATCTGTGAACAAAGAAACTATTGCCTTTACATTAAGGGTACCAAATAGTCAAGAGACATACACTAATGAAAGGGAAGTAGAATGACACTTGAAAAGAAGGTTTGGACTTACTTTTTCTGTGAGCCATCCTTCTCAATTTGCATCAAGACGAAAAAAAAAACAAAAAACAAAAAAACTGTTCTGCAGTTCATCCAGGCAGCCTGTTATCGTTCCCAAAACACGTTAACGCTCACTAACTTCTGGTGGAGCATACAATAAAACATCATGAATTGTTTTGGCATCATTGTCTTTTATGGGCAATTGTTTGTCTAATGCAGGGAGGCTAATTGTCTAGAGCATTTCCAAGCACTCGAAGATTACCTTAGCTTCCTTCTGTGCTGCTATCCATGGTGTTCATCCTGAGTACACTGGGTCTCTGAAGACTGCACTGTGAGACATTAAGAACACAATGTAAAGCGTGTCTATCCCCACTGGGATGTGAGTATATTTTAATGTGCACATCTATGTCACATACGCAAGACCCACCAATACTGACAGAAGGGATCTCTCCACAAGAGCATTTATACTCCAGCGTCTTGTAATGTTTCTGTTTACCAGTACCAATGCACTGCACTTGAATTAGCGGACATTTTATGATCAGCGAACCACAAATTCTTCCCACCACATTTTCCTGCACTGTATTCTCCAGTCCTATTACGTCCACTCTCCCGTTCTAAAGACATCTTTCAAGTGTCCCCATCAACCCAAGCTCTATGATCAGCTTCCTGAATGCACGGCTGTGAGGGTTGGTGCTGAGTAGTGTCCAAGAAAATCAGAACAACTCCCTTTTTGGGGGGAAATTAAACAAATAGCCTTTTCTCTTTTCATTTTCATGACTCATGTTTGAAAGTAAATGGACTTGAAATGGTTTGAAACAACTCTTTGTGTCCAAACATTATACGTGGCAATTGCAACAGCGAGCCTTCCTTCCTAACTAAAATCTTTCCTGTCGCTACATGCTGGAAGGCTTCACAGTCATCCATAACTACAATCTGGCCACAAAAGAAAATCATAGCATTAGATAACCTTTTACTGCCCAAGGTTTTAGCATATAATAAGATACAAGCACAAAACAAGGGGATGTTTTATCAATGCAACTGGACTGCTTGACTGCAGGGAGCTCTCCTTCTAAGCTCTCTGATCTATACATTGTGCCAAATACTATTTCTCTCTGCCCCTCATTAACTTTCCTTTTTCTCTCAAATTTGATGCCCCTGCATGTTGCTGTTTCTCACCCTTCTGGGATTCCTCCTGTGTCCTTCTCCCTGTCTGTGTTTCTTCCTTCACTGTGCTCTCCCCCTCTTTCTCCTTGCTCCTGTCTTGTCTTCTCATGGGTGGTGTGTTGGGTGTGCTGCTGGTGGGAGTTATGCACTATAGGTCATAAGGGTATGAAAATATTTTCCTAGGCCGTAGAGTTCACAAGGCTAAAATGCACAGAAAACACCTGCCTCTGAAACTGTGACACCCACAAGACCAACCAGCAACGTTAGCTCAAAGTATCAAATTCCCTCTATAAGAAGAACAAGTCGGATTTAGAAATGTTCAGATCGTGAACTATGGCCTTTAAGGGAAGAGAAAGTGTTGGTTTTTCTTCCAAAATAAGGCGAATCTTGGTTGAATAAAATATTCACATGTTGGCTGAACAAACTGAGCTCAAGTTTCAGCCTCTAAACAAAGCATAGTAAGGACAGAATGCATAAGATAGTGAGAGTAAGGTGGGAACTTGTTTGTGACCTCAAGCCGAAACAATGACATCCTTTATGCATATCCTCTTATCTGAAAATGACTAGAATTCATTTCTGTGGAATACAATATGTCATGTCATATGATCTATATGTACTTTATTGTAGCTATTCTAGTTTGTAGTCCAAATGCAGTCCAGCGTTGTCGATACAATGTGAACTATGTTATATTTGTGTGGATGATGAGAGTGCCAACTAAGCCTGATTAAGATTAGCTTCGCGATTTGTTTGTGCATTATGATGACTCATCATCAAACCGGTGGTGTCCATATTTCTGTCATTGATGATTTAGTTTGACAGTAAGAAAATGTAAAGAATATTGGAAGCAATATAGTAGCATGTTGTCCTGTTTTGTGTTTTATGTCTGTTGTATGAACCTTTGAAATTACTAAGATTTTGAATGAATAGGTTTACATGTACTTTTTGTAAGTTATGAAAATGCTGCTATTTGATAAGTAAACTATACAAAATATTTTAGTTGAAAAGATGTCTGGTCTGTTGATTAGAAACATGCTCTAAAAGGCTGGAGCATAAAACGAGGTGTATAGAATACTATACAGTATTGGTAAGATAGTAAAAGTAATAATAGACTCCATAGTACAACCTGTGCCAAACTAGACCTCCGCAGCTTCTGAAATTGTAGATGTGCGATCAAATGTTAGATATCAATAACTTGTTTAGAAGTGCTGATCAAGTGCCAATCAAACACTGTCTTTTAAGTTAAGAAAAGATAATCAAATACATTACTTAAGAAAACAAAGGACAAAGAACTTTTTGTGCATTGTTTTATCCCATAGGTACATAGAGTAAGAGTTAAAGATTGTGATTTTTATGGATCCATGTTGTTTTACACTCCATGCATCCCTTGTGTGTTTGTTTGACCTGTGGCTTAAGTACTGCTGTCTCACAAATGTCTCTATAGGCCAGCATGGACTAAGCATAACATGTTATAAGCATTCATAACATACCATTAACAATCAAAAATGTGTTTGTGGAGTTAGGTGTTATCTTTTTGCACGTCTTCTATTGCATGGTATCAAAGTAAATTATGGAGGAAAAAAAATCACAAAAATTTGCGAGGTGTCTCGCAACATTCAAAGACATAAACGCTGCATGCAGTCAAATGTAAAGCACTTAAGTTTACTCGCCTCATGTTAAAAAAAAGTTGTTTTTCTTATGTCGGGAGTTGGGAGGGAGCTCATTATTGTCATGTTGGCCCCCAAAAAAAAGACAAACACATGCACACACACTTGCACACGCATCTCAGATCCAATTCTCATCAATGAAGTTCATCTCTTTACATATCAGAGAAGATATTTGATTTTTAGGTACAGTGAGGAGTATTAAAATGTGAAACAAGCAAACGTGAAAATGTTATTCAGTGCATTGGCTCCTTGTGTTTTGCTTTTTTAGGATATCAGGCATGCATTTCCTTTACAAACAGGTTTAACCTCATGTAACCTGTCCCATCATTTTTTATTCATTTAAATTGTTTTAATGTAACAGCTTAAAAGCCCAGATCTGATCTATGAATGTACCCCATTTACTCTTTTTAATTTTTGTCGAATGTCATTGGTCTTTAATGTAAATTCAGGGCAGGAATGTCAAATACATGTAGAGTTAATATCTATGTCAATAACAGACTTCAGCTATAGTCAGGTAGGCCCCACACGGCCACAGTCATGAACCAGATATGTTTTAACACAACTTCCGATTCGCTGTCAACATTATCTTGTTTGTTTGGTGTTGCATAAATGCACTTTACTGATCAGTGGGTCATATTGGGTGTGAAATGAAGCAAACCATGTTGGCTTTCAAAAGTTTATTTCATCATTATTATAATTTTTTTAGCCATTCTTTGCTGTTGCTCTGATGTTACTTTTATTTATGTATTCCCTGATCCTGTTGGGTCTCATGAATGATGGAAAGGGCTGGAGTCTCAGACAAAATAGAAAAGTAGCACCTGTTTCCTCACTTGAAGGCTTCTCCTTCACATTCCCTTCAGCAGAGGTTTGTGTCAATCACCGAGTGCTTTGTCTTTAACAAACATGAGAAACAAGGAGCAATCTGTACGCTCCTGTCCTTTTGCATCCTCTTTTGCTTTCAATTTCTAAATTGGAACACAGTTTTCATTTCTCCAGCAAATTGGGATCGAAGCACTGGGCTGAAGGTACTGAGGGATGCAAGCTCAAGGTCTGACTAATATAACAGTCAGATCATAAAGAGACATAATCGGCACCAGCAAAATGAAGATTGCCTCTGCCACCTCAACACGATACAAAAAAACAGAGGAAACCTATTAGACTGTGAGTGGCCTAGTTACATGAGTGAGATTTCTTTCAGTATTTTGTGTAACATATCCCTGTCGTTGCATTTACTGTTTCACATCTGAATGCCAAACGAATTACAGTATCATTCCAAAAGTTGTTATGTTTGTTTTTATTTTCACTCCAAATGTATTCTGGACGTTCATCCGCCCCCACAGAGCCCTTTCACAAGAAGGCTAGGACGCTACAAGCTGGCTAAAGCTGCTTGCTCCTCTCTCACAACCTCTTCTCCCTGAGTCTCACTCTCTCAGCCTACACAATATCACGATTTGTGTTTCATCACACTGAGCACCTGCTACTGTGTCCACCCTTTAAATGGATAAAGGTATTTCTGAGCCCTTTCGTCTGAGAAATTGCAGGATTCTGTGCCGACCAGATATGAGGCCATTTTTGTCTTTGACCCTCTGAACCTCCCATGAACTTGGTTGACCTTCTCCATCCCCGAGAACCCATGTATGTGTTGGATATTTTACATCTCTTTTGCTGTCAAACTCTGCGAGACTGTTCTTTTGTTTCCTGGTGGACAATTCTGCAGGGCTGAAACGCTTGCTTAAGTGTAAACTGGAGAAAGCATGCTAGTACCTTGCAACCATTATCACATCATTGTAAATTTTCTTTTGGGGTTTTAACCTCCGTTCTTTCCATCTCAGAAAAAAATGGACTGACAGCATAAGATCAAATATTCCAACCTGAAAAAAAAGTGATGTTGCTGATTGGGTACATTTCTCTTTGATACTAATGACAACAGTTCTGTCTTTGGTTTGTGATGAGGAGAATCTGTGAAAGTCCACAGTGTTAACTACCTAAAGGGCTTTCTAGGACAGCATTTATATGTCTTTTAAAGTGAAAAAGTCCTCTAAATATATTAGGAAATGTCTTCTTGTGCCATTTTCGAAAAAGTGTGAAAGCTTTTTATGGCAAATATTGTCAGCAAGAGTGCCAAATAATTCCATACTGAGCCAATAGGCAGCCAGCCTACATAACTAAATGTTAGATCACTGGAATGGTTACGTCCCATTTCCACTCCCCTTGAAAAACATCACCCTAATTGTACTACGTTTGAGCTCATGCACCATTATTGTTATGCTGCCAGTCTGTTTTCTGCTTTTGTCAGAGAAACATCTCAGAAGCAGTATATTTTTTAAATGATACACTGTTGATAAAATGACAACAGCTACTGTACTATGGTGAGGGAATGAGAGGATTTTAAAAGTGTCATTGTTTTTATTCTTAGTTTATTTGAACATTATTCATTAATAGATTTAACGGTAATGACTATTTAATGTAACTGTAGTACTGTGTTTGTAAAAGAAATTCAGTGAGTTGTGTTTTATGACTCGTGGACTACCAGTGAAGTCAGCATTTCAGTGTTAATAATTGAATTGTTTTTTAAAGATTATTTTTGCGACGGCAACAAAGAGTCATTATAAATGTTCATTTTAACATCACTTGTCTTCTGTTCCTTTTATTCTCCACCTTGTCCCTCTGTCTCTTGAGTGAAAGGTCAAGTGTTTATATCATTTCAGTCAACACATTTATGAATAGACCAATTTCTGGAGTGCTGAATCTGAGCACATATTAAATGTGAAAGATGGCTGTGTTTACATGGACACAACGCTCAAACAATCAGGAGTCAGATTAAGGTTAAGCAAAAACAACTTTTGAAAAGCGGCGTAAATTTCACACCGGATTTACATGAATGTATCTGATGGCTATTTTTTCTACTAGGGGTAGCGTGTTAGATCCTGAGCACTTCATTTAGCACCTTATTATGTTTCCAGCTCAAAAAGCTGATTTTGTTACTTCATAGAGGCAGTGACTTTGGTCAAAGCCCATCTACAAACAGTCTGTTTCATTTAGTTAAGCATCCAAGCTTCAAATGTTTGTCCTCTCTGTAATCACACTTGGATAACAGGCAGTTTCACTGCAAAATAAATGGGAAGATTATGGGATTTTACATGTGAGACCAACGCATGAGCACACCCTCACAGGTACTTTAGTTTATTCTGTTTGAATAAACGGGCGGAGTTCTGCTGTCTAAACCAACTGATGACTGATGAGGAAAGGGAGCAAGATGTTAATCAAGCACAGTCTTCAGACACCTACACATTTAAGGATGTGTAGGTGTCCATCTAATTGTGTGTAAACCATGGGAGGGTTCAAATTAAATTATTCTGAATTTAGCTAAAAGAAAGAAAAAAGCAACACTAGAGTACACAGCCATTAGTGGCATGCTAACATGTTATGTGTAGCAGGTTTAACGTTTACTCTGACAACCATCTTAGTCTAGTGTGTTAGCATACTAACATTTTCTTGTTAGCCAAATACAAAGTTTTTGGTCCATATCAAAGCTAACTAGTAACGGAGGTTTAGTCCTCCATGTGGTGGTTGCGAGTTCGACTCCGGCTCCGACCCTTTGCCGCGTGTCACTACCCCCTCTCTCTCTGTCTCCCCTCCTCAACTCTATCCTGTCAAATAAAGGCCATAAAAGCCCAAAAAATATCTTTAAAAAAAAACAAGCATTTGGTCATAAAGCAAAGTATTGGACAAATTGAAAGGTCAACCTGATGATAGTGCTAGATGAAAAGTGAAGGGATCAGCAAAGTTATTTCAGTAGCTATTTGCATGGTGATCCATTCTGTACCTGTTGTGACATTGCTCACAAGACCATATGTCAACCTCATGATGGCGCTTAAAGAAAAGTCAGGAAATCAGTAAAGTCAGTGGGGTTGATCCTTTGGATATCATGAATGTCTTTACAAAATGTTATAGCAATTTAACAGTTGTTGAGAAATTTCAGTTTGGACCAAAGTAGGGGACCGTACACACAGCTATGCCCATGGCACAGCTACAAAGGCAGATTATCATTCACCACACATTTTTCTCTGTTATCCATTGAATGAGCATCAAGACCATCAGGCCATCTTTCCACTGAGGCCCTGCAGTATAATGACGTTACACACTTATTCTTTTAAAACACAGCAGCTCTGAGACTGATTAGATCTGAATCGCATCATCAAGTCGAGAAAGTTAGATTTAATTAGAGAAAGTTCTCTGTAGCTGTGGTCAGAGAGGAACCTCTTACCAGAGGTGGACAACATGACCAACTAACATGACTACAGTTAATCATTACAAGCCATGTACAGCTGCTTTTATGAACAGTCATTATAAATGTAATGTTAATGACATGATAAGTGCATGCCATCACTTTAGTTTGAATACAACTTGAATCAGGTTGATTAGTCGAGAACAATAGAAAGCACTCTGAAATCACATTATTTTGTATTAAATGGATGCAAACTATATTTAAGCACTGAGCACACTCCGAGTCACTTGTACATAGAACGACACTAAAGTTAATGAGCAGCAGATATTGCTGCAACATGTCAGACAGCCATGACTTCAATGTAATGATGTCCATGTACCAGCCAGCACACAGCTATTTCTCCTACACTGTTTGACCTTGCTCATTATCCAGCAAACACATCCCTAATCATCTGAGCTCAGGCACACAAGCAAGGAAAGTGATGTCACGCACACAGATATGCATGTGCATGGCTTTAGCTATGCTAAGGTCATATGTACAGTGTTCTCTTTGGGAATATGTGTTGTTTTAGCATCCTGAGAAGCAATTTACTGACTGTAATGGGGACATATTATAGAAAGGTGGATTTTTCAAAGGTTTCTCAAAATATGTTGTAGTATTTTTTTTTTAGTATTACTGTGCGTTCTCTAAAAATGTTAGTCCCAACAGTGCTGCAGCCTGATGAAGGCTACGAGACTAATGTCAATGCATACAAATAGGCAAACAATATACAATTTATACTTTGTCTTACAATTAATATACAATTTATACTAAACTAAAGTTGTCTGCTAGTGAAAGAGTATAATATTTTTTTACACAGACTGAATGTAAAGGAAACATTTTCTCACAGTTTTCATTTTCTTAAACTGATCTAGGTTTCTTGAAACAGGTATTTATAATTTTTTATTTAGATGTCTTTAGAAAATGATTGAATTTGTCCTGGAAGCCGGTGAAATTCAGTGAAAAACAATCGTTTTATTTATCTTATTTTATAACCTTATCTTCCGGTATCTGCATTAATCTTATTGTCCGATCATCTTTTGTGGAAGCACCTAAATAAAAAGCCCTTCCTACTATCGCAAAGGTTAGAAAATCATCCTACATGGTACATTTTGCAGTGATGGAGTGACATCATAATTCAAAATTTTCTGCACATCTCAACCTATCTAACATCTCATTTCTACCTTGGACTGAGGTGTAAACCCTGCAGTAGTATACATTTAAGGCACATTTGATTCCTGCTGTGAGAGAAGGTAGCAATGGGCTTGAATGATAAAATTGCGTTGTCAAGGTAACAGGTTGTTCTGAAGACTCCAAATACGTTGTATTGGGGATGCTCCTATACAATTTTTCTACATGCAGCCGCTGTAGCACAGAACCACACAAGCTCTGCATTTCACCCTCTCAGTCGAGCAGGTAACTGCAGATGTAATATGGCTTGCATTTATAATTTAGAGCTATTTAATAGCCACTCTGTCTTCATCAATATTATTGAAATTATTCACTGCAAATCTCATTTGCAAAACCAAATCATAGCTGTCGGAAACCTTGGGGTGGCACAGTGATTTCTTTCAAATGATGAATGAGGAAAAAGGTGGGGACTGCTAAAGAATAGAGATACACTGAGCACCCTTTAACATGGCTCCTGATGTAACCATGGATACCTCTATTTCATGGATGGAGTAATTTTAGCTGGAGTGGGATCTGAAGGATACATATCACTGTTTCTGCACAGGATGGTCATAAATGATCACATCTTAAATATCAGGTTACACCCCAGATATATATTTAAGCTAATGCAATGAAAAGAATCTCATAATTAATATCTCATTTTCCATGTGACGATCATATACATCCCTCAGTTTAGGGGACTGAGCCAGTAACTTTAGTGATGTTTCGTTTGCAAGAACAATAGTGCATTCACAGAACCAAGGCAGGTGTCAGTGATACAGTTGCTGAACTTGTATATAATTTAGTAACCTCATTGTTACCTAATAAAGAGTAGTTGTGAGAATTAAGCCCCTTATTAAGCAGATTTTCTTGTATGCCAGCAGTGCTGTCAAAGCTGTAACCTCCTGAGAAATGCTTACAGAATCTATAGGATTGCAGATGAGGTTTTCACGGGCAAAATGTGTTTTGAAATTGAACATTATTGCTTGCAGCAACAGCCATCAATCGATAAATTGTTCATAAAGATATTGCCTTCGTATTTATGACCCCTGGTTCTATCTGTGGAGCGAGTGGAGGGCAGTTGTGCTGAGACTTATCAGTCAAGGAGGGAGCAGGCGAAGTGTCTGCACTGTCAAGGCAACCATGATAGTGCTGTCCACAAGGGATTAGGAGAAGATGTAGCTATGATAAAAACAGAGCTGCACTGAGACAAACTCAGCCAGTTTCTTAAAAGTCAAGAAACAAGAAACCTGACTGCCAAAATGCAGAGACTCGGAACACTTATCCAGTAAATAACTACACATTTTTTGGCTGTTGTTCTGATTTTATTTTAAATTTGTAAAAATAGACAATGATGAATTATGCCAGGATCATTTGCCTTTGCAGTTTTTTCAGAGTGACATTTTCAAAGATTCTGATGGTTATAAGCACTAGTATCTAACTGATGCTCATTTATCAGTCGGCTGCTGGGTGGTGTGTGTGTGTGTGTGTGTGTGTGTGTGTGTGTGGAGAATCTCCTTGCTGAGAAATTTGTGACAACAATTGCTGTTATCCATCTAGAACCATGTAACTGTTAAAGTTGCATTTTTTGGATACAAATCTCTATATAACTATGTCAAAAAAAGAAATACAGACAGACAGCTCTACAGGCCTGATTTAAGTGTAGCAGTATTTCACTGAAGCAAATAAAACACAGACATCAGCTATGTTACATTCCGTTCATTTTAGACTGTTAACATTTGTGTAAATGGCTTCATCATAAAGTGCTTGCATACTGAACATAATATGTGCAGTCCTGTTTTGCTCCAACTCATCTCTGTCAAATGCTCTCTGACTCCACCTGCTGGTTTAATTCAGCACATGTCCAAAAAAATCAGAAAAATGTTAAGCATAGCTAAAAGAATAAAGCTTATACTAAGGCTGGTTTTTGATATGCCACCCTGTAAAGATTATAAATAATTAATTGTATACACTGATTTATCTTTCTGATAGGTGGAACTCTGTAGATTTATTTGGAGAATTTAATATTCCTGCTTCCTTTTTAAATATTCTTGTAATTTTTGTGCCTTTATTAGTGGGTCAACACCACAGTTGAGAGACGACAGGAAATATCACAGAGAAATTAAGGAGTAAAGTTCCTCACTTGAACCAAAATCTTGAGTTCACAGTTAGTGCCTAAAGCCCCAAGGTCCCCAGTGCATCCAAAAGGATGAAATGTAACATCTGACAGTGGTATCTGTGACTACTTCAGAATCTTCTTAATCAACAGGAATAGTGTACAGCAGTTTTCCCTGATTTTATTCCACATGGTCCTATTCACAAAGCAAAATAAGTCCCTTTGGCAGTTTGGTACAATTCATTTTAAGTGTGGGGTAATCACTGCTTGTATGATCCAATTACCAGAGAATAGGATTTTGTCAAAATAACTGAAAACATAATTCTCTCTTCATTCTCATTAAGCTGTGTTTAATTATTCAATATGGTGTGCTATAATTTTTAAACATGCCCCAAGTCCATTGGCAAATCTTTAGAGGGATTGTTAACAACCTTCCTGTTACTCTATGAAATTGTTTAACTGCTATAAAAATATTTTTTTCTAAGAGATCTTTCATTTATAGATGTAGCAAAGTCGAAGTAAATGATTTGTGTCTGAGAAAATACCAATATAGCAGGAAAAGCATCCTGATAAAGCTCCAGTGGTTACAGTGGTTGTCACTAGCTGGGGTAATCAAAAGAGAGACCAGGGACCAAGCTCGGTCAATGAAAGTGCTCTTTGTGGGAGTCCAGCATTGAAGATCAGTGTCATTTTCTTACTGTAGTATTCAGTAATGGGTAGCTGAGTGAGGAGGAAAGCAGTCTCTCCTTATCTGAGGAATCACTCTCTGTTATAAACCTGTAGTAGAGATTGCTAAGAGTCAAATCTAACTGGAGTGCCTGAGACAAATCTACTATAGATTCAAGCTCTGTGGGGGAAGCACAAAGGGTGCAACATTTATAAATTCTATCTATCAACATTAAAACCTTTATTACGTGAAGTGAGCAACATTGGTTATTTGGCAACAATATCCTGTTCTGCTGGGAATCCTTGGGTCCTGGAATTATGTGGCTCCTGCTTTGCAAGCCCCATCCACCCAAACACTGTCACAGACCCAAACCCTAATGGCATAATGGCAAAGGAACTCCTCGAACAATGTGCCCTGCCATACTATAAAGACTGCTCAGGAAAGACCCAAAGAACATGAGACAGAGCTAAAGGTGTCAAACTGACACCCAAATTTCCCAGATCCTAATTCAGCTGAGCGTCTATTGGACATGCCAGATCAAGTCCAATCCATCAAGGCCCCATTGTGTATCAAACTTTACTTGTTTGACTCCTGGTTGCGAGGTGGGGCCTTCAAGGATTGACTTGTTATGGCATGTCTCGTGTCTTATGTCTTGTGTCTGTTTGGATTAAGATCTAGGAAATCCCAGTCCTTTCCTGAGCAGTCTTGATAGTGTGGCATAAAGCAGAGTTTTACTAGTGAGGCCACTGCTATCTGGGAGTGCTTTTGCCGTGGGTAGGGGGCTCTGTTTGGGTAGGTGACATGAGTCATGCTGCATCAACATTTACTTCAGGACCCAAAACAGAACATTGTATTGTAATGACATGAGTTATGTCCAAACTACCACACAACATTTAGCAAGACAAAACCAACTGCTTCACTAAATGTCATTCATACATGTCAGTTTATTTGTGTTTAGCTCTAACCCCTGTTAGTGAGTTTGCCAGAGTTTGAATGTTTGTTTTTATATGTAAAAAGCATAGACAACAGCAAAGAAATACCACTGTTTTGTTTAAATGAGCAACTGAACCTATGCTGATTTGTTCGTTTAAGATGTTGGTATGAGGCAATTAGTCCTTAACACATTTTATGTCGACACAGTAACATTCTTTATTATATTTACAAATATTATAACAATAACATGAGCCTAACATAAATTTTATGAATATAATAGAAAAGATAAAACTGTATATCAAAAACATCAAGCCTATATTAAAATTTCAGTATATGTATTATTTGCATTTACTGTTTGTTGACCACAGCAAACACTTTTTTTGTTAATTTTTTTTATGCCATTGAAAGTGCTCAAATACTTTTATGTATATATGTGAAGTTGAAGTTAAGCTGCAGAGGTGGGTTATAGCTTAATGCTCTGTAGGTCCTCCAATTTACTTTTATTCTTTCTTTGACAATATATAAGTATTATTGTTATAATGGTGGCAGGAACATAGTGAATTGGCATACCGCACAAGAAAAAGAAGACGAAGGGAGAGAAGAGAAGAAAAGAGAAGTAAATCAGAGATGTTTTATCTATAAAGAGGTAAATCGTCCGTCTTGTTGATTTTAAGACGGTATGCATACAAATGTCCGTCAAAAAATAAATTCAATAGCCTATAATTTAATGAGAAATACTTAATGACAAATGTATGTTCATATTACCAACATTAACTAAATTTAACTTAAAATTGTAGATATACAGCCCGTACTAAAATTTAAACATTCACTGTGCACAATGCAAACGGACTGCAGAATCATATCCAAATTAAACACTTTGCACTTTGCAGCTGACAACCTAGATATCTAGCTTCAATGCACTTCATGGATCTGAGAACAACTAGACAGCGGGCACAGAATGAGAAGACCCCCCCCCCGGCTGTACCCCGAAGCAAATACGGAAAGAAGTATGAGATCTCATCTCTTGTCTCGGATATTCTCTGCAGCGTCATTTAGGGCGTGTTTACGGACCGCCCTGCTAGCTCGGAACAGCCTTCTCGACCAACTCAAACACAGCCTGCCGTCAACTTTACCATCTACTTTTGCCAAACGGTAAACAACAAAATTAACGTCGAATTCTAACCGACAAATGTATTTTTTGTCTTATATATAATGTAAGGTTAGATAATTGTTCATTATTGTAATTCCGAGTTTAGCTGACTCTGACAGACAACGTTCCGTTACCCATGTAACAATTTAACCTAGCCAAAGCTAAAGTTAGTTAGCTGCTCAGTCTACCACCAGTACATTCAGCTCGACATCGAATATTTTTGGTCAGTTGAAAGTTTTTACGGTCTAGAAGCATGTTTTGACACCAGAGAGACGCAATTAATTAGCTAGGTTAGTAACACCCTACCAGTCATAATGCTAATTTTGGACGTTATGTGAATGTTAACATATTCGCAGTGCATCTAGCTCTGTCTTGTGCGTGGTTAACGCGAACTGTTTTTGAAATCTGTGCACCTTATAAAGCTTTCATTTTACTTTATATGGGAACCAACATTGATGGATGCTATTGTACACGCATGATGCATATGAATAATCCTTGCGAGTCGGATGTATTTTTCGCAGTCTGGGTGCGGCATTGGATTTTTTTCCGTAGGCGGAAACATTTTTTAGAGGGTCTAGTGGGCGTGCCGCTATTTTGACTTGATAGTGAAAGAAAAAACAGGACATGCCATTAGCTGATTGGTAACTAGGTAAATCCATGCTGCCGTAGCTAACGCTGGTCACTGAGAGAATAACCCTCATATCGTATTTTCATAAGAGGACTAAGTAGTGACCAATAGAGATCAACGTTAATGCAATAGTACATAATTGTGAAGACTGCTCCATTATAACCCATATTATGTCTTTGTATTAAATTTTTATTGTTTAAATATCATTTGCTCCCGCTTTTGGATTTTTTAATTAATGGTCATGTGATTTAATGTTGACTGGAAAATCAGTTGTGGTTGTTTGGTCTATATGAGTTATTAACCTCTACACAGTCCCGTACAGTTTAAAACTTGCCTGTTTGTGTGAAAAAGTACAATACAGCATCAACAGCTTACACTCAAACATTAGAATTAATACAGATACAGATAGGTACTGTTAGTTTTGTGATCAAAATCTTTTTCTGCTTGCACTACACTGGCCAGAAGTGATGACTGTTTCAAATTATTTTGTTCAGAGTTACTCCATAATTACATGTAGAAACTAACCATGTTAATTCTGAGGTCTTCGGTCGGGAAGTGCAACTTGATCCAAGTGGTATTTGATGTTTTGCTTATATCTGTTTAATTCTGCATTTACAGTTGAGAGAAGATGTTTTCTGTAAGGAACATAATGGGTGGCCTCGCTAATATTATCAGGTAAGCATCTTTCAAAAAGATCTTTCTGATTTAAAGAAAAGTGTTTGTGGCTTAACTTTTTTATCCTTTTTGTAGCAACATAGACCCAGCACAGTTTATACCTCAGCATGTGAGTAGTCTTCAGTAACTTTACCAGCTCTATCTGATCATTACTGTTCTGCTAGCTATGCATTCTAATGTTTGCTGTTATCTTAACTGCAGCCACCGCCACGCAGACCAGAAGTATATGCAGAGCAGCATGAGAGTGATGAAGAGAAACAGTTTCGCAGAGTCTTCCAGCAACTAGCTGGGGATGTGAGTGCTATGTCAATAATATGGTTTTGTAAACATTCACATCTAAGGGATGCTTAAACTGTTTAAAGAATGTTTCTCCTCCATTAATCTTAAAATGCTTACAGTAGGGTGACTTTAAATGTTACTTCTGGCTTCGTGATCTTTACACTCTTGAATATTTGCCTTATAGGACATGGAGGTGAGCCCGTCTGAGCTGATGAACATCCTTAACAGAATCATTACAAAGCGTAAGAGATTTTTATGTGTTATATTTAGAGGCTATCTCTGTATCAGACCTACATTTAGAGACCAGGATGATTGATTAAAAATTTATTCTCAAATATGATTTCAGGAGTTCTAAAAAATTCAAAATAGTAATTAGATAAAATAATTATTAATGCTGCTGTCTTTTCATTCCCATTTCAGATGGGGATCTGAGGACAGATGGCTTCAGCATTGAGTCTTGCAGGAGCATGGTGGCAGTCATGGATGTATCCTTTCTATCATGAGTAGACCTTATTTGTTGTGTTATCCAAGTGAAAATGAAGAAGACTGTGGCAGCGAAGTAGTGACACAAAGCATAGGAAAAAATACATCAGTAGGCTCACTAGACTCTTACCTACTCACAGCTTATTAAGTAGTTAGACATACACTATAACATTAAGGCTAATTACTGCCCCCACTGTAAATTGTCACTATAAAGCAGATTTTCACAATCAGGTCAAAGTTGCTCTTCTCATGGCATGCAGCAGTGGATGTTAAGGACTCATGACCTTGAGATGTGTAAAGGTGAAGTGCAGAGCAGATCTCTCAGCACTGCTCAAAGAATCAGGAGCCATGATCCCAAAAATGTGGTCAGACTCTTTTGAGAACACTTTTTTTGTATTATTATTATTATTATATTTTTTTATCACACAAACGGAACACAACACAACTACAAATCAAGTAAAAGACACAGATATCCCACATTACAAAAAACCCCAAAATAAAACTCAATGCAACCACACAAAGCCAGATGAGACAAATATACAGAAATTAATACACCAAGGGTCAGTCACAGCATAGCATATGGCAAAGAAAATGTCACATCTGCATATCACCTAGCAGGGACTACAGTTACGAAATTAAAGGATTCAAATGTTTAACAACTGGACCCCAGACAGCTTCAAATATTTTACAGAAAAGGTGTACTGCTGCAGAGCCTTTCAAGATGTATCACTGACACCACATCCCTAACTCATCTAGAAACCAAGGTGCTCTAGTAGCTATCTTTTTCTTTTAAATTACTCTTTGCCACACTACTTTGCCGCAAACATATAAAACATAAGAGTCTGTTGTACAGATTGTGGTAGTGCAAGATAAACTATAGAGTAACCAAACATAGCGATTAATGCATCAGGTACAATTTTTAAAACATAAATTTTACACTACCATCAAAACATGTCCAGCCAAAAAGGGATATGCCAAGAAAGCATGACCCAGAGTACCCTTTGCTATATTGCATCTATTAAAAGGTTTAGAAACATTTAAACATTCTGACAAAACAATAAATCATCTGCTTAGAGACAGTTTACATTCTATATTTTCCATCTTTACTCCTTTAATCTCAATATGCTCCTATATGCCAATGACCAAAGGCTCAAGTGCTACATGAAAAAAAGGTCTGGCACAGCAACTCTGCCTGCCTTAGGGTTAAAGGGTTGTAACTTAGTAAGAATAACCTATTTTGGGCAAGCATATAGCATCTTTGAGTGATTAAAAAAATTCACCAAATCCATAACCTCTCAAGAGTTGCATGCACATTGCTCCATTCAATCTGATCAAACGTACGTTCTCCATCAAGTGAAATGACTACAGGTGTTCAGTTTGCTTTATGTTTAGCATACATAATATTCAATAATTGCCAGGTGTTGAAAAAAGAAAATCCACCAGATACGAAGTCATTTTGATTGGGATGCATTAACAAAGAAATGTGAACAAAAAACAAACAGTAACCAATAAAAGGTATTCATTCCCTACTGTGTATTCTGTACTAAATGATTGAGGAATGCATGTAAAAATACATGTTCAGTAATGCAACTGTTTGTCAGAGCTGGAGAGGTGATGACTGGATGTCTGTTGTCCTTAATGCTTCTTCAGAGTGACAGCACTGGAAAACTCGGCTTTTATGAATTCAAACACCTCTGGAACAATATAAAGAAGTGGCAGGCAAGTACAGCAAGCCTGTTTCATTTGTCCCACACATCTGTTTCTGTGCTGTGTTGCATTCCTGTGGCCAGTGTTAGTCATCTGTACTAATAGTGAACACAGAAAACTGTTTCTTAAAGCATAGGTCGTAAATCTCTTTATTCTTATTGCAAAAGACTTATATTTTAGTGGACAGTGTTCCAATCTTCTCTCTATTGTGATTAAAAGCAGTGTTTTACATAGACATAAATATGTGTACTCCATTTTCTCAGGGGTGTACATTAAATTGGCCACATGTGAAAATGATAATCTTATTTTTTTCCAAATAATTCTTAGTAACAGTTTACTTTGTCAGTGACATGAATTGTCAGTCCCTCCAGGATTTTGTGGGCGTTTTTCAAGACTGTTGCGGCCTAAAATGCCTGAATTTGCGGCAGCTTTTCTGAAAAATTGCGATGTAAGTTGAGATGTTTTAAGCGTATTTGTTGCGATGAAATTGCGGGAGAAAGTGAAAATTGCTAAAAAGTTGCGTTTTCCGCTCGTTTCACCCATCCTCCTAATATGTTTAGTGGTAGAAAAGTGTTTGTCAATCGATGATTTTTGTTTGTGTTCCACCACAATATTGCACGGGGAGCAAAACAGATTACCTCCGCTTTCGTGAAGAACATCAGCGAACTGTTTTGCATGGTCTTTGGCCATAATTCTTGTTGGTAAGTGGGAGACATTAATGTCGCACATGTCTGCATCTTCATACCAAAAACAAGGAAGTGAATTCGGTGACGTACGTGCATTACGTTTGCGCTGGGG
>JAPZDY010000006.1:249024-267631 GCA_029783645.1 Ctenochaetus hawaiiensis | reverse complement strand
CCGACTGTGTGGGGGGGGGGGCTGGGCTCCTGAATAGGCAGCTGTATTCACATTGTGAGCTGGTCTTTTACCCTCAGTTCTTTACAGAGCCCTTAAACCTGAGACTTAAGCCTCTGTGAAAGGACATTATTCACTTTGAGTACCTATAAAACTGCATTCTCCTGGTTCTAATCCCCCTCTCTTCCCTTTACACTAATATACGACTTTGTCTATTTTACTTAGAGAGCGAATATTTTCACTAAACCTGTGCCTAATGAAATTCAATAGCCAAATTCCTTTAAAGGTTACATTTCTCTGTATTATTGTACATGTGAAAGATTGCATTCATACGAATGAATCTCATGATCCATAAGTAGGAAGATCAAAAATATATTTTTAAGATAGCAAGAGAGTCGTTATAAGTTGCTTCAGTCTTCATCTTTCTCCAAGTGTTATCCTTGTTCCATGTTTCTACAGAGTTGGTCGACATCTGGCAAAAAGAGACAGATTTAGAAGGGCACAATGAAACAAAAAAAAAATCTATCCATCGATCGGTCCCTCTGCAAGTCTATATGTAAGTTTCCTCCCCTTTTCTATTGCCCTAGTTGACCCCTCTGCCCTTTTCTTTTCTCCAGTTTTCACCCCCACCTGTTCTCATTCCCTTGTTCCTCCCAACTCCCTCTTTCATCTCCCATCTGCCACAGAGGCTGCTGCAGGACAGAGTCTGAACCGGAGAGGAAAGGTAGGATTGGAGGAAGGCAGTTCTGACGCTCTGCTTGGAGGGGATTAAATAATTATCACGCTTCCTTTTGTGACCCAACAAAAGAGTAATTATACATCTGCTGCTAAGTCAAACAGTTCTATTTTATTTTCCTCCTCTCATCTGTTGTTTTGGGGAGGATTTGTGACGTTATCAATGACTCACAGGGAAATATATGTTTGTTCCATATGTTAAAGCAATAATCAAATTGTGTCACATAAAATGTTTGTCAATATACCTTTGTATGGCCTTTATACAGCCAGTGCAGAGTGATAGTCTTGAGGGTGAAAGATTTGTGTGGTCCATGTGTAATTTAAGCACTATTTTGATTGGATCTTTAAAGGTAGACAAAGAAATCCTTAAGACACAACTAAATGAATTTGATACTGTTACTATATCTATAACACACAGGTTGTATATTACTGCTGTTAGATGGCAGGAGTCGATGTTTTACTACAACCAAAAAGCTGCTTACAATAGTTCTTTTTGTTTTACTGCTTTTAAAAAGGGGACACTTTTTATAAGAGGCAGGACTTCCATTGATACAGACTCTGGTGAAGTAAGTTCTTTTTTTCAATAGCCCCAAATCTCAACATAAGTTGTCTCAAGACACTTTTGCATACAGAGTAGGCCTAGAGTAGACCATACTGTATAATTTATAACCCAACAAACATGTGCAAGCACTTGGCAACAGTGGTGAGGAAAGACTTCCTTTCAACAGGCAGAAACCATGGAGCAGAACCTGACTTAGGTAGTCATCTGATGGTACTGGTCTGGCTTAGAGAGGGAGAAAGACAGAGAGAGAAAATTTACAATTTACAAGTTATGTATTAAAAAAGCATACACCTTTTTAATATATAAGTTGTGTATTAAAAAGGATACACCACCTGTGTGATCTCTCACCTTCTTCAAACAGAACGAAAGACATGCTCTAATGTCACTGGATTCACAAGATCAGAACAGAACTCAAATAATCTTTTTCATTTTGGTATGTATAGACATGTAAATCTTGCCATTGCACTCTTGTCTTGACATGACCATGTGTTTTGGTCATTTTTATTTTTGTGCTGACTGAATTATATTTGAGCATTGTGTGGACCAAAGTTTTAATTGGATCATGTAAAATGAATTCATACTTGTAATGGAGCTGAGAAGTGTAACTAAGTGCATTGATTTAAAATGCTGAGGTACAGTTTTGAAGCACTTCTACTTTACTGGAGAATTTTTATTTTGTACTACTTCATTCTTCTACTCAACTAAATTTTAAAGTGACACATTTGTACTTTGTGTTGCACTACATTTATTTGACAGTTGCAGTTCCCAGCTGGTTTTTCTTTCACCAATTCTCAGCCACACTAACATGGTGTCCTTCAAGAGAACATGAAAGTGCAGTGATATTCAACAATATAGAATACAGTTCAAAAAATAGGCAGTGTTATGGCTACTGTTACTTTTCTACTTCTGTACTTTATTTGAAAAAACACTTTAACTGGTAACTAACTTAATTGATAACTATCTGTCATGTATATAGACACTGTTGTCCTCTTCTTAGACTCAGTAGACCTCTGAAGAAAAAACTGCAGCTGAAATTCAGGCTGTGGAGATAATCAAGCCATAAAGGAGAGAATGATACAACAGCATGAGTTTATTATGGGGATAATGTATGTAGCTGCAACAGTGGAGAGCTCCAAAGTTCACTTAATATTTGGTTTCATGTCACCAACACCCAACACACTTACATTTAAATACAATTATAGATAATGATAAGAAATAATAGACTTAAAATGTTTAAAATACTGATTTCACCACCTGGGTCTCTAAGGAGAAGTGCACTCGATCTGTCTGTGTTACTGTAAGCCAGCTGTCCTGCAGGAATCTGGAAGAGGGCTAAAGATTGCCTTTAAGGAGGCACAGATGGCCTGAGGAAACGAGCCTGGAATGTTTAAAATCACTGACTTTATAACCTGCGATGCAAACATAGTTAGGGAAAGTTCTAAAATGCAGTACAGTATTTCTGTCAGCATTATTTTTAGCCAGTGATTCGCCTGACAATGCCTCACATCCCTCTGACCCAAACCAATCATTTGCTCAATGAGGATCTGGCAGCTCTGTGTGCATTTTTTTGGTACCCAAGAGTAACTCAGCATCCAGCATCTTAATGAGATCAACCAATCAGCCAAATGAAATGCATAAATTTAAAGCACACACATATACACACACACAGAGCATCATGGCCCACCAGACACCCATTCCACACCTCCTATTGTCCCACAGTCAGACAGCAGGCTGAGGCTGCAGAAGTGGCCACAACAGGCTGACTTCTCCCCTGAGGGCCTGCATGAGTCAGATCTGCAGCAACTCCCCCATCTCTTTCTCCAAGTGTCCTTAGGGAGAAGGATCTCCAAGCTGCTGCAGGCTGTAGATGAGGCAGATGCTGGCTACTCAAACTAATGGCAGGTCCTGGGGGGATGACATGACTCCTCTTTGGTTCCCATGCCCCGTGGCACACTCATGTCACACACACTCCTGCAAGTAATATAGAAGACAACAGCAGAGAGGGTGCACTGTCCATCTGCTCTCCTTACACAAAGACACACATCCTCCTGCACAGAGAGATGCAGCAGGTACTGTCGATGGACGCACGAGTGTTTCTGTCCCTCCTGCAGAAATAAAAGATGATGGAAAGGGCAATGTCAGCGACCCAAGGGTTGTATGATGTAAGGGATATGATATGATATATGGGACCATGTGCTGCACACAAAAACACACATTATGATTTATAGTTACAGGTGTTGAAATGGTGTAAGCCATAAATAAAGGAAGGGAGTGTGATCAGCATGATAAGGGCTTTTAAAGTGTAAAGGGAGTGTGTTGTAGTTTTTATCTAAGATAAGATGGTGTGGAAAAACAATATGATAGTAAAAATAATTCATTTGATACACACATATATATAAAAAAACGGGTAGAGAGCCTTGCTTTTTTCAAAACTGATATATGGAATTCAGTCTACCTTCTTACCTTACTCACTGTAGTAAAAGCCTTTGGTTTAAAACCTTAAATTTTTTTTTTTTGATAATTAAAGAGACAATCCAATAAAAACAGTGAACTTCTCTGAACACCATAGATACTGTCAAATACAAGACACTGTGAACATGTTATGGGTATTTTTTACTGTTAATTGTGTCAATTTATGTGAAAAAAAGAATGAAACTTTAGATTACACTTGTCATTCTAGAGTCACACCAAACTCATACAGAATGTTTTCACTTGTCTTAATTTTGTGAGGGACCTCCTGAGATCTTCTGTCCCACTTGTAGGACCACTGCTCTGGACTCAAGTCACTTAGTTGTCAAGTTGACCCGCCATACTTACAAGAACTGCGAGGCTACTCAGAAAACTTGCAACCCTCCACCCATCTTACTTGGCTTACTTTACATAGGCTAACTGTGCTTGTTTCCTCCCTCGTCTGTCCTTGTTGTCCTGCAGGGAAGCGTGCCAGAATATACAGGGGGCCACTTCAGGCACGCGCCCTCTCTCATTATAATAACGATAAGATCCCCACCCCCACCCATCCACAAACACGCATGCATAACCCTTAACGCACATGTTTGTACAGTGTGATATTAAACAAAAAGGATGAAACTTTATTTGACTGTCATCTCGGAATATTTTAAATTTCATCAGTTTAAATGTTAACTTCAAATTAAATCTTCATCCATACAATCTGAATCAAGCATCTTACATTAGTTGGTGATTATTCAAGCGTTAATGAAGGTTTATCACCTCTATTGGAATACAAACTCATCTCTAGAAGCTCATCACCGAAAGGCTCCTGTGGATCAGCTCTAGAGTGCAAATAGCCGTTTAGATGTGTTTACGCTCCACCGTATCTCTGCCAGCGACAGGTGCGGGAGCAGGTGTTGTTGTATTTACTGACTCCCCGGCACAGTCTGACTCCCCTTCGCGCGAACGCGCGCGACTTAGCACGTTTCACTCTGTGGTCAGTTGACGGGATGATTTTTATGAGGGATTTCGTCTCACTAACTTTCTCACTAATTTTACTGAACGAATTCACGTCTCTTCTCCTATTAGCCCATTAAACAACTCGTGTTGTGACACAAACCGAAAACCAAGCTTTTTGCTGGCATATCTGGACATATTTGTACGTAGTGGCAACAGAGAAGAGCATTGCCTCAGTAGAATCCCACTTTCCCTCTTCTCATCCACCAGTGTCAGCATGCCAGCAGGGCATAGCCTATCCTACCACGCTTCACTATACCCTTCTATAAATATCAGGACATCCGGTAAGGGCCTGATCGTAGAAGATTTTTTTCATATTTCATCACTGTTTGGCACATGTCAATAAAATTATTATACACTGAGGAAACTGAAGTAACTCCTAATTAATCTATGATCTGACTCCCCAATTAGGTCATATGACACCCACCAAATTCACTCAGCAGGCACATCTGGACCACCTGTACTTATGTATAAAGTCTTTTACAACTTGTCCATACAGGACAGAAATTATGGGGGAGTCAGATTTTGTTGGGTCACTTAAAAAAATCTGACTCCCCTATTTTATTAATAATGCAAAAGGTCACACATACCAATTTGACCAGATGAAAAAATGTGCCAAAGAACATTTGTTCAGCGATCACTTACTGATTCTTCAAATTTGTTTAAGTGTGATTGTTTTTCACCAGAAACGTTCCAATGGGGACAATAAAATATTGTATCTAATATACACTTTGTATAAGTCTTGTGACATTGGTATTAGTCTGCATGGTGACATGTGCAGACAGTCATGCAGTATAAGCT
Source organism: Ctenochaetus hawaiiensis (assembly GCA_029783645.1). Classification (NCBI taxonomy): domain Eukaryota; kingdom Metazoa; phylum Chordata; class Actinopteri; order Acanthuriformes; family Acanthuridae; genus Ctenochaetus; species Ctenochaetus hawaiiensis. The sequence continues at coordinate 262,071 of JAPZDY010000006.1, read as the reverse complement.
GTGGGTACATTAGTCGCACTAATGTCTCAGTGTTTTGTGCACCATTGACTGTTTAGTTGCATTTAGGGTGAATTAATGTTTCTCTGCTACTACAGATGCGACAGACTACTTTACCATACTGGTCACAGTATGTATGTGTACAACTGATCAGTTAATTTTTCAGACCTCTGTCTCTTAAATAGGCAACTGTAATGTGGACTGTTGAGGGGAGTTGTTATTTTAGTCCTTCACTTACAACTGCAGTTTACTGTTTATCAAACTGAGGATGACTGTTTACAGTAGGCTACCTAACCATAAATAACTCTATAACAAGTAAAGTTACCAAAGAAAACCCGTAAACTGACCACAGACAAAAACGTGTAAAATTGCGCGCGTTCACGCGAAGGGGAGTCAGATTGTGCCGGGGAGTCGGTAAATACTACAACACCGGCGGCAAGCCAGAGTCCTCCCTAAACCAATAAGGAGTTAGCGGTGTGTGTGTGTTTGTGTGTTTGACTCTGTGTGTGTGTGTTTGCGTGACGGTGGGGGGACGCTATGGGTAGACAATAGCCGGGTTTGGAGCCCCACACGGTCGGCCATGTGCCGTTGATTACCATACAGCTGTTCGCATGAGGTCCAGACAAAAGCAACATGATAGTCTATACTCTGCGGGATCCCCCTCACTCACACACACCACCACACACGAGCACCCCTCCCCTCCAAATACACACACCACACACTAAGGCTAGAGCACAGCCGCTAGACGCACAATACGGTCATCCGGGACCTGCCCACTCTTTGTCACCTCACACGCGTCGGAGCAATTATAATGTTGGATGTGAAGAAAGGAAAGCTAGGCGCTATTCTTCTCTGTTTTCCTCTGGTCTTTTGATCTTTGGGAAGTGTGTAGGCCAAAACAGAAAACAACTTTTTGAACAATGATCATGGGACCGAAGTCGTAGAGAGATGGTTAACTGTTAAAGTGAATACTGGATGAAATACAGAGAAACAGAGATCAAGATCAGAAAATCTCCTCACACTTTCATTGTTTGACACATTTGCTAAATTTGAATAGGCCCATCTAATGTCTGTTATATTTTTAGTTTTCATGGTCTCGAGTTTTCCAACTATCCAACCACATTGCTTGTTATAAAAAATATAGCCAAATAAACAACTCTTACTATTTTGCGTCACTGAAACTTTGATTGTTTTCAAATGTTTCAGATTTCTCAGTCCCCCTCTAGTTTCCACTCTTGCTAAACATATCTGCCACGCGCAAGCTTCCTATGCATATTATTATCGATAACCTACTCCAGGTGTACTGTGGGTGTAATTCCCCAGGCAGGTCCCCTCGTGTCAAGCTGCTCCCCCGAGGTCTGCTCCGGCTCCACCTCTTTGTGTCTGACGCGCAGCATCAGAGGGTATAAAACCACTCCGCGTCTTTACGCACCAGAGCCAAAACAAGTGAAGAGCCAACTGTAGGACGGAGGAGAAGAGCATCGGGGGAAGACAAGGATTAACAGTAACGCAAAGGATCACTGAGCTCAAAGTGATGAAACTTTTTTGAGTTTTTGTTTTTTCACAGTTTTTGGGAATATTTTTGCACACGGCGATTGCCGGCATCCACTTAAAAGTTTGAAAGGAAACTTCTGGAAGAAATGGCACATCTTTACCTAAGATACCTCTTGGCTTTGGCCTTAGTGCATGAAGTAAGTGGGCTTAAGTCTGTACTGTAACAACAATCCCAAAATGTCTGTGCGCACAGATATAGTATGATATCTTTATTTTTGTCATCGCAGGTTTTGTCTTCTGGTGTGTTTGAGCTGAAAATTCATTCATTCCACACGGCGCAACGCATCTGCAGGAGACACAGGGACTGTCATATATTTTTCAGAATTTGCTTAAAACACCCAGAGGATGTGATCTCCGCAGAGCCGCCTTGCACCTTTGGGACCGGACACACCAACGTCATCAGGGCCGATCACACCTCGATCTCTAGCAGCGCTCCCATCAGGGTGCCTTTCCACTTCAAGTGGCCGGTAAATAAATCTTAGTTACAAAACTGATAATCGTGTTGTTTGAGATGCTTCAGCAGAATGGAGTCAGATTTCAAATTTAAGATCTTTATAGATATAGATATTTTCTTTTTTTCTTTTTTTTAACAAGTCAGACAACTACCTTAATTACCACATGGATAATGTAAATATAATGTGAACTACTTTTACCAGGCACTGAGCGATTTTTTTTGCTATTCTAGGGAACATTTTCATTGATCATTGAAGCCTGGAACGCTGAATCTCCAACTGAATACACAGGTTGGTCTCTCTCACTCTCTTTCTTTATTTCTCACTCTCGCAGCTTTCTTGCAATATGAAAGGTGTTCAAAAACCAAAATTCTCTCTGCAGACAACCAAAACAACCTCGTGAGTCGACTGGCGACCAGGAGGAGACTAGCCATCGGTGAGGACTGGTCCCAGGACGTGCACTTTGGCGAGCAGAGCGAGTTGCGCTACTCCTACCACGTCTTCTGTGACGAGTACTACTTTGGAGACGGCTGCGCTGACTACTGCAGGCCGAGAGACGACACGCTGGGCCACTACACCTGCGACGAGGAGGGCAACCGCATCTGCCTGGAGGGCTGGAAGGGAAACTACTGCTCTGAGCGTGAGTGTACAGTAATAACTGTCTGTGTGCTCTCGAAAAAAAACGCCTACCGCACTAGTAATCTAAGTGAAGTTTAGTGTCTAATCTGTGGAGGAAGCAAGTAAACGATGGTATTAGTGTCTCTAATGGAATGTAACGTCTCACCTAATTTTTTTTGAGTATTTTAAATGAATTACAAACTTGTTTGGACATCATTTTTGGTGAATATTATATAGCTCAAACATTTAACATTAATTACTAAGAAATTTTTACAACACCGTCAAAAACTCGTTCACCATGAAATATCTGGATGAAGAGGTGAATCAACAAATAAAACACAAGAAAAAATGGCATAGCATCCTTTTTTTTCTAAAAGAGAATGGTCTCATAACCATTTGCTCACAAAACCAAGACAACATTTTGCAAAACGTTATATAATCAAAAATCTAAGTAGGTTCAGAAATTGAGGTGTTGCGAACAAGCACTTTTATGAACAGTAACATCACAAGAATGACTTTTGGCCAGAGGAGAACTAAGTCTTTTCCCTTGAATTGAAAAAAATAGTTATAAGTTTTGTCAAGACCTGAATAAAAAGTGATTTCATCTCACTAGTTAACTTGTGGTTGATTTTTGATCTCCTACACAGACACTTTAAACAGAGAATCTTTTCAGAGTGTGCAGAGAATCTCTTTTATCACAGTGATGTCCTGCAGTGTTGTGTTTTACTCTTTCGCAAGACAGTCTGCACTGTTCCATCTGCCTTTTGTTCTCTGTTACAATGAGAGAAAGAGCTGCAGCCCCCATTATACACACACATTTTTCAAGGTGATCTGTGTGTGTGTGTGTGTGTGTGTGTGTGAGGGAGAGAGTAGATAAAAGAAAGCATTTTTCTTCAGCAGTGTGCCTACCAGCTGCTTGGCTTAATACTTAACCAACATTGAAGTCTGGAACAGCACTGGGGTCAGACAGGGGGCCCTATACGTGTGTGTGTGTGTGTGAGATGTGTAAGAAGGCGTACCCATTGTAATCACACACCCTCCCTTTCCCTCTCCTCCCAGCCATCTGCTCGGCGGACTGCAGTGAGAGACACGGCTACTGTGAGGCCCCAGGGGGCTGTACATGTCGTATGGGCTGGCAGGGCCCCTCCTGCAACGAATGCGTTCGCTACCCAGGCTGCCTCCACGGGACATGCAGCCAGCCATGGCAGTGTAACTGTCAGGAGGGCTGGGGGGGGCTCTTCTGTGACCAAGACCTCAACTACTGCACCAATCACAAGCCCTGCGCCAATGGTGCAACCTGCACCAACACAGGTCAGGGCAGCTACACCTGCACCTGCAGGCCTGGCTTCGGAGGCACCAACTGTGAGCTGGAAACCAACGAGTGTGACAGCAACCCCTGCAAGAACGGAGGCAGCTGCAACGTGAGTATACCATGAAATTACCTCTGTTAAGTTTAAAGGAGCATAAATATATTTAATTGTTTCAATAAAAATAAATAAACAATACTATCAAAATAAGATTAAGAATATTGATCCTCCACAAGGATATTTAAGTGTCACAATAGCAGAGGAATAATAACAGTATCTCAAATACAACTTCCAAATAAAGCCAATTAAAGTGCAGAGATCAGAAATTTGCAAAAACAAATAAACTTGCACTTAAAGGGAATGGAATTAGAAGGTGGATATGGTGATTAAATAGAGGTTTAAGTTGCAGCACTCAGTGTGTGTCTTGTGTTTTTAAACACAGTGGTGCAAAGGCTACAGTTAGCATCGACTCAGTTATTATAACACAATAGTTGCTGAAACTTCATGTCCACTGATTTCATTTGAATGTGTATTAATAAAAAAAACAGCTTTTTATCAGGTCTCATACTTCATCATATTCTTTAAAACAAATGGAGGAGGTCAAAAATGGAAGGCTTTCTTTCTAACACCACAATGCATTCTAGACTGCACTTAAAAACAAGGTTGTTTCTTGATTCCGTGTCAATAATGTAAAGCTGTTGCTTCCTCTGTCCACAGGACTTGGAGAACGACTACTCATGCACCTGTCCACAAGGTTTTTATGGAAAGAACTGCGAGATCATTGCCATGACATGTGCAGATGGTCCCTGCTTCAACGGTGGCACCTGTGTGGAGACGATGACAGGAGGCTACACCTGCCGCTGCCCTCCCAGCTACACTGGCTCCAACTGTGAGAAGAAGCTGGACCGCTGCAGTAACAGGCCCTGTCTGAACGGTGAGTGGGTAGCACAGGCCTCCCATCTGGCGACACCTTGTGGCAGAAGTACAGATCAGCAGTTTCTAGACTAAATATGAAATTGGTTCATATTAACATTACCGTCAACCCCCCTGCAAATCAATTTACTTGCAGCTATTTACAACAGATAGAGTGTTAAATGTAATCCCATTAACACTCTCTCTGCAAACAAATGGTCGCGCCTGATCTCTTGAATACTGATTAGAATATTTCACCCTTTTGCAGGTGGTGAGTGTCTGGACCTCGGCCAGAGTGTCCTGTGCCGCTGTCAGGCAGGCTTCACTGGTGCCAACTGCCAGGTCAACATTGATGACTGCGCCTCAAGTCCCTGCCAGAATGCTGGAACCTGCCAAGATGGTGTGAATGACTACACCTGCTCTTGCACCCTGGGGTACACCGGCAAGAACTGCAGTGTGCGTTCAGATGCCTGTGGTGCCCGTCCATGCCAGAACGGTGGCACTTGCTTCACACATTTCACTGGGCCGGTGTGTCAGTGCCCAAAAGGCTTTATGGGTCCAAGCTGTGAGTTCACACTCCAGCCCAGTTTTAAGCCAGCTCTGCGCCAAAGCTCTCAGCCTTCCTCTGCCACTCTCACCGTCTCCTGCCTCCTGGCAGTCTTGGTGCTGATTCTGGTGGCAGGTATTATCTTCTTGAGGAGGAGGAGGAGACTGCAGGGAAGGAAGCATCTAAGCGATATTGCAGTCTACAATGACTTGGAAGCGGTCAACAACCTGGGAGGAAGTGAAAGAGACGCCTTCCTCAGCCCAAATGGCCTATTTAAGATCAGCAACAGCACAGCTCGTCTCAGCCTGTCCCTCTGCCCTGACAGCAGATCTGGGTACAGGCACAATCCTGTGGAGAGCAGCCTGGCCAGAGGCGAGCGTCAGGACTTTATGTGGAGGGACGAGGCTGGCCTGGGCTCTGGAGCTGGGCTGAGATGAAAACAAGAATAAACATGGACTTTAAAGTAGGTGTAGCAGAATATTAGCACTTGATGCTCCTCTCTCTTCATGCGAAGGGAAGGGAGGAGTAAATCCATGAGTTGAAAACTACTGTGCTCATGCTGAAGGTATATACCATTAAAATGTATGTATTGAGACGAGCATGATATACATAGATTTTTGACAAAGTATATGGGGCAAAGCTCTTCCAAGTTTAAGACCCAAAGAAACAAAAATATGATCCACTTTTCATAGGACCTACAACACAAACCAAATACAGGAAGTCGCAGATCTCTGACCACCTTTGGAAAACCTGCCCAAAAAATTTTTTTACTGGATTTTGTTTTTAATACGTTCCCTTTGTTTAATTGTCTCTCATTTTTTCAAACACAGATTTTTTTGTTTTGCTTTTCAATCTTCCTTTGGCCATTTTTTCCTTATTGTGCGTACCATCATTTTTTTATTCTTTATATTATTTATTTATTTGAAAACTTAAGTTTATGGCTTCACCTTGATTGTCACAGATGTAAAGATATATTTATATGATGCTGAATGAAGACCGACACTTGATGTTGTACCTGGATGTTGTATGGGCTGTGAAGGCTGTGTGAAGTATCCCAAAGAGGTTTAAGGCAGGGATATAAAGAAAATGTGTTTTATCACACAAAGCCAGTCATTACTGTAAATTTAAAAGTATAAATTTTATACTACTGATCACATTGCTCCTTCATGTGCCATTCGTGTTCATGCCAAAGTTTGTGTTCTGTTACATGTTTTCATTCATTTTATTTAATTTCATCATGTTGTGGTTGTGATGTGGAATAAAATATTTGCTTTGATGCGATTTTGGACTGAAGTCTCTGTCCTGCAGGTTTAACCCCAGAACCTTAATTCACAGACAAATTACTTCAGTTAGAGAAAATTTAAATGATAACAGAGTAGTGCCACGTGTTGCATGGTATAGGTGGTCTAAAACCTAAGTACTTACTTGCTTGATGGATGTTTTCTCAAATATTTTTTTTTTAAAGAAAAAAAAGAAAATTGTTGTAGACACAATTGCCTGAAACCCAATGATAATTTATTCACATTTCTCATAAACAGAGAAAAGAGGCTAAAACCAGATGATATTAGGCATGTGCTTTAAAAATAACAGCTAATAATCTCAGTTCTTGATGATTATATTAATGTGTAAAGACGTTATATTTGGCTCTAAGTGTAGCTATTTTGTCACAAAGCTGTAATATGTTAAACATTGACAATAAATACAAACATAACTAGTACTTAAAGTCGATGAAAATAACAACCGTTATGGATTAATTTGAGTCAGTGCACAAGTTTAAATTTCAAAGATCCTGAATTTCTCAGAAATTATAGAATAATAGATCTCTGAAAAAGTATATAGAAATTTGGATCAAAAAGGTCTGTTGCTATTAGCTTAGATTTACATAACAGAGTCTTTATATTTCATATCAACTAAACAACTACACCACAGGGTTCTTTAAATCTGATTACATAAGTTAAACAAAGAGGTGCTTAATTTCCTGACTGAGTGAATATTAAAAGGTAGAGCTTTATTAACATTTAATATTAGTTTATTAGTATAAATCGTTAATAAACTGTGAATCTTTTTACAAAAAAGTAGTTAAAATTAAAAGACCAATGTCCAATAAAGAAGACATTTAAATAACTGATCTAAGTAAATGTGCCATCCTCCTAACAAAAGTATTGGTACAAAAGTAAATGTATAAGTTTCATATAGCAGTAGGTTATTTGAAAAAAAAGCCTGTAATGAGCTGAGGATGTTTACATGGTGAGCAGCGTGTGTTTACATCTGCTGATGTTCATCCTTGCACATAGTTTAGGCTGTGACGTCATCAGCCTAGTTGAGGCACGTGGACAAACAGCTGACACACCTGTTTTAATTAGCTTTTGTTTCCTGGCCAACATTCCGGAGACACTGCTGATGTTCTCCTGCGATTAGATCCTGTCAGTCAGCGTTGGCATGTTTCTCATGTCTAACTTTGCTTCATGTAAGTTATACAGGCTACATATGTGCGAATGTGAGCCGTATGTGGGCTGTTTAGCCTATTTTATTGACTTACCGCCAGTTTGGAGAGCTCTGTAACTTTCTAGGTTTTTTTTAAGGAGGCCGACATAAGACATTTGATTTCAAATCTGATAGTAAGTGAATCTGTCGTTGCGTCCCGCACCGAGTTGGACAGTTTTGGTATCAGGGAGGCTAAAAGAAAAAATAAACTTTCTAAAGTCTAAAGCTCCGTCAAGTTGAAGTTGTGAGGATTTATGTCACAAAAGACTGAGATTTAGGGCGCAGAAATGAGTAGCAGTATCTGAATGGAAAGGCTGGCTGCAGTGTGCGCCGTCGTCGCCTCCCACCGCCGCTCCCTCCTCATGTGCGTGAAAAAGGCGAGAAACCAGTCAGACCAGTGCAGAGCAGAGATGGCAGCCGACCGAACCGGAACGACGCTCGGGGAAGATGACGACGTTCATTCATCAGATATGGAGTTGTCCCCTGATCATGGATGTAATATCCCCAAGAGACACGCTCGGGTTACCGTGAAGTACAACAGGAAGGAGCTGCAGAGGCGGCTGGACGTGGAGAAGTGGATCGACGAAAGCCTGGACCGGCTGTACGCGGGTCAGGTGAGTGAGGGAGTCTGAGAGGAAGCAGCCAAAAAAAGAATCTGCCAAGGCTGGGCTGACTTTTGTAGTTTTTTTTTTCTTTTTAATGGACAATTTGACATAATAAGAAGTCAGATTTTTTTGCATTTCATTTTTTTTAATACTCTATTGTACTGAGATACAAGTCAATAAAAAGTTTTTTTTTTAAAGTATTGTGCCGTTTTTAGAGATGTTCTCCCTACAGTATATACTCCAGAAAAACAGGCAGAAGGTCTTAAATGAAAAAATTTAAGTGAGTGTATCACATATAAACAAGAATGTGAGATGTGGGGGAAAGGTGGGGCAGCCTGGTTCTCCTTACAAGGCCAAGCATCCCACAGATGTTCAGTCTACTTCTGTCCCCCTCTCTGAGATTTGTATCGGTCTTGGCCTTTCTGCCTTACATGGGCAGTGGAGAACCAAGGGAATGGATGAATGATGAGAAAAAGGAAGAGGAGAAAAAAAAGGAGGGAAAGAGCTGTTGTATGTCCCAAGAGGTAAACACATGTGCATCTGGCCGCTGAGGCAACTGACAGGAGGTCAGGATCTCACATGAGGACGCATGGGGAGAGGGAAGCCAAGTATGTTGATTACATGTGCTTACGACCCTCATATTCAGAACTTGAACTTTGTATAAAAGAAGCCAATGGTACTAAAAAATAGTATTAAGTGACCATTTAGTAGTTTAATATTTGCTAAATATGATATCAATGCATAAATTTTCATCAAAAATCAATGTGCCACAATATGGCCCATGGTGATGTCATAACTCAAGTCACATCACACACAAAAAGGTTTAAAGTTATAACTATTTTTCTAATTAAATGCCTGTCAGTGTGTACAGATGAAGCTGTAGAGTTGGAGTCTCGCATGTGTCTGGGGTCTAATTATCCAATGCAGTGCAATGCTGGACTGTGAATTGGTGGGTGGGTGGGACTGTCCCCTCACTTAGTTGATACAATGGCTGTTTGTTCAAACAGAACAAGCCACTGTTACAGTATTACGTGAGCGTTCAGCCCCCAGAGCCTAAACATACAAATGTTGGACATGGAATGTGTGCAGGTTGAAACCAAAGTCCTCATTTGCTCCTTAAACAGAAAACACTATCTTGTGGAGTTAACGAGTAATGTCGGAGGACTGGGAGTACTTTGTCTTTTATAATTTGGTTGCATTGGTTTGTCATTGAGATAATTGTTACTCATGGTTTACACAAGCAGAATATCTCTGTGAACATAGTGTAGATATGCATGATTCCTAGATGATGCATCCTGCTAATTTTGGTGATCTCCTGACGTTTGCTCTTGTGCCAACATTAGTTCGACATTTTTGGTGTTTAGTAAAATATTTTGGCAATTACAAGAGGAATTGCTGTGAAATTTAGTACATACATTCATGGTCACTAGACAACTGAAATCAATTCAAATCTCACCATCATCTAGCACCATCACCTAGTTAAAATATTATTTTGTTCACTACTTTGGTTTTGACCAAATGCCTGCAACCAAACAATATTCCCATCCGCCTTAGTTGTTCTGTGTTGAGTGATACTTAGAAAATGTTAGCTTGCCAACTTGTTAAGATAAATAAAGACATGGTAAACCTAACACATGCAAAAAACCAACATGCTAGCATCAGGAGCATGTTGGCATGCAACAGTTTCACAGTGCTGTTAGCATGGCCATTAACTCAAACTCTTCTAATTTAAACTGAGATCCAGAGTGTTCTAATGATATGCTCAGCAGAATTACAGGAAATGTTTTACACACAAAGCCTTACGCACAGATTTTTCCACCGTAAGTAATGATGCCATCATGGAATACTCTTGTAGTTTAAATATTTCAGTCACTATTAGTATCATATACTGCACAGCTTAGTAAGACATTTGAATAAACGGGATTATGTGTGAATTCTGTAAGGGAAGTATTTGAAGGCTTCAGGGGGGATTTATTTGAAGGTGCAAAGTTCAAGTGTTTGAGCTTATGGATACATGTTTGTTCAGATTTTATATGATATAGGTAGGGGTTTTTTTTCATCCTCTGTCCATGTTTTCCTCAGCAAGATGACATGCCAGAGGAGGTTAACATTGATGACTTGATTGACTTGCCTAATGATGAGGAACGAGTCAAACACTTGCAGGTAACATGATCTTTGTAAATACTTAATAAGCTGCATGAGATGATGCATGTTATTGAGTAAAAGAGGGATTCTGACAGAGAGGTGTTTTGAAACAATACCGTATGATTAGAGATTTTACTATTGTTCCATCACTTTCTCCTCATGAAAATTTTTTGCATCTGAATTTGTTCAGGGAGGGCATTTAAAATAATTGGTATCATTTTAAAGTACTTGTTGGTAAGAGATGTTTTGTAATATTTATGATTATAATGTGGCTGGTTTGTTACTCAATAATGCTTTTTTTTAACAGGAACTTCTTCGAAAGTGCAGTAACAACACAGAGGTATGTTCTAACTCGACAATTATATTTTCACCCCAAGATCAGTCGTGATGATGCACACGTTTCGTATGTAAATGGACAGTATACCTACAGGCATACACATGCACACCAGTCACATGCTGCTGTACTGAGACCGCAGCTTCTGACACCTCGTCCCATAGTCGCTCCACATTAACCAACAATGGCTCTCTGTCCTCTCTTGCCTTTTCTTTCCATTTTAAGCTTGAAACAATGAGTCTTTCTGGACTCAGACGTTGGCCTCACTGTGGCCTGCTCAGTGTGGGAGGGTCAGTGTAACTCCTTTCTTATGTGGAGGGTCATGACAGGATGGGTTTACAGTGTTTGAAAGTCTACCTTAATAGAATGATAACATGTCCATATGTACATTGGCAGTAACGCAAAAAGGGAATACTGTGCTAAAGAGACTACTGAAGACAGTCATCAATATGAAAATGGTGGGGCCTTATTTTAACAAACACTTGATTGTATTTTTTGTTTGATGATTAATATGAAAAATGAGAGTATTACATCAAGGGAACTGTTCCACATACTTTCCCCATAAATACAGACATGTGAGTATTGTTTCAAGACAGAGATTAAAAAAAATGTGAATCTATCATCATTTAAATAACCTGACACACCAAATGGGATGTTTCACAAATCCATAGGATATATTTCACATGTCCATCTGGGAAACAGCAATAGACAGCCTTTACAAAGAACAAGTCGTTAAAAAAAACAAAAGCTGGGAGGTGAATGGACAATCATTCTGTCTGTCACATTCACTTCTTATGCTGAAGCCAGTCGGGAGAAGAATGAAAATATCTTTTCTGTCAAGAAAAACCTTCAGTGATGTTCTTTATTCTTCTTATGATGAGAAAATGTTGTCTATTTCTGATAAAACCACTGCTATTGTAGCATTCACGCTAACCCCTTCAGCGACTGCCATTGCTTACAAACTTTCAGCTGCTTCTTACTTTCATCAAAACTAAACCAGACCCCAAACTACCACCCTTTTCTCTGAAAAGGACGTTGATTGGTCGGTCATATTCTGACGAGACACAAACACATCAGATTGGAGCTTTTCAAGATGGACCTGCAAGATTTCAGACTTGAAGTCTCTGCAGTCCAGCTGCCTTGCAAGGTTATCATTTAAGAGCTGCTGCAACCAAAAAAGCTTCTACTAAACATATCAGGCTACCTGAGTTTGAGCCTGGAGATGTAAACAGACTCAAACAAAGCAGAGGCCATTGAGCTGGCTGTGGGACAGTTTTCTTGCTTGTATGCTATTTTGACACAGCCATGGTGCTGATTGATGCCTATAAAAAAGTAAACAAAGTCAGTATTTAGTAAAGAGCGGGGCTGGTTGTCTAGTACGCACTGTTTCTCATTTGAGTTAATATCTGGCATGTGCATTCAGTTTATGGTTTGCTGACAATTTAATTTCTATTACGTATTTTGACAGTTTTAAAGGTAACTCTTAAGCAGCACATGTACACCACAACATAAACAAAAGTCACAGTGGGAACTCTCTCCCTTCTCAGTAGCCTTTGGATCTTCCTCTCTTCAAGGCCTTTTTCCATTTATGGACATAGGAACACTCAACACTCTACAAAAAGAGGCCCTTAATAAGGACAACACACAAAATTTATTTAGCACTGTGCTATTTCCCTCGTAATTGCTGTTTGTTGAAAATTCTGATAAGAGCTGTATGCATATTGTTTTAGTTCTAGTCATTTATTAGTTTTGGAACAAAAATGTTTGCCTAGCTCATGGGTTTTTATTGGAGTTTATTAACGGTGCAAAGAGATGAGACTGACAAGAGGCTTACTGTAAGTGACTAGTGATTCTGATGTGTCCATGAAGTTTCTCTCCGTTGCACCATGACTGGGATGTTTCCCCTTCATGTATCCCCAATAAAATGTGGAAAATATACTTAATAGCAGAGGCATATAATAACAGCTAAACATGATCGAAAGAGTACCTTTTATAAGCTACAGTTTAGTTATCTGCAATCCAGTCATGTTTATGGAAGTATATTTAGATTTACTGTCTTAGTTTAAATCAGTGTATCAAATGAAACTAGTGC